>UXUI01008247.1:13076-29639 GCA_900576705.1 Enterobius vermicularis
CAGTAAGCAAAGATTACAATTAACATGAGTAAAAAAGTTGGATATTTATTTACCAACAATACGAAGCACCAATTGTGCGCCAACTTCTGAGTGAATAGTGTTTGTGGGTATTTGTGTATGTGTGTGTCTGTGTGTTTGTGCCTGTTGTACTGTGCCACATGCAAACAGCAAAAGTCACCATCCCAAAAATACGGACATTTCTAAAAAGTTCTTTCAATGGCAACCCAATAAAACACGTGAAGAGTTCTTGAAGAATTTGAGGAGATGAAAAAGAAAGTTGAACTAGTAAGAATTCTTGAACCGAATTAGTTGGAACAAAACAAAAGAAAACAAAAAAAATTTCATCACCAATTATCAATTCCAACAACTGATCAGATTAACGTCATTTCTTACTTCTTTTTCACTTTTCTTAGGCAAGAAACAAATGATAATACAAATTCTGAATCCGTCCATTCACTTTGTTTCATCTTTCTTCACTGACGGTAATTTAACCATTCCACCTCTATCTGGTTATATTTGTCCACCGTAACATCAATCAGTTTGATCATCTGCTCAAACTGTTCGTTCTGTTTCAGCATCCGTTTTCAGTACTCCTCAGGAATGTCGGACGTTATTCGTTGATGCTGCAACTTTAGGCGACTGCTACTACTACGGACAAGACTACATCTACTGCTACTTTTTGTGCCAACCGCCGGTGCCGCTGCTACTGGTCTGTAACTGTAAACTGCAGAAGACAGTAAGTAAACAGGTCGTAGTTTTTTTTATCAACAGATATTTTAAAGGTTACGTCAATAGTGCAAAAAGTAAAAAACAAGAGGAGAAGGAAGAGGGAAAAAAACGAAATCAACAGTCAGTTCTTTCACCTGTTGTGCTTTTTTTCTTTCATAGAAAAATCAAAAAATATATACATTATCTATGCAGAATTTTATTGCTACGACAACAACAATAAAAATCCAAATAAGCACAAAGAGAATTGAGTAAATAAGAGAGCTTAGATGTTTCTTAGTTCAGTTGTTAAACAATTGTTTGAAAAAAAAAAAGAATTAGGAATATACGACGATCATGTCACTTATTCAGTTGTCTCTCCCTCTCCCTAGATATCATCAGTGTACAGTTAATATCAAATAAAGTAAACCAGCTACAACTAGTGAGTGTCAAAATTAACACTTTTCAGTTAGTCACCAATAAGTACCCACTATTACTGTAAGGATTGCTGCCGGGTTGTTGTCGATACATCCAGCACAAAACAGATCATATCAACCAAAAATCACGACAAACACAACAGCACAACCTTTTTGCCTATCCTAATCGCCAAATAGAATCAAATGGAATGAAACAAAGAAAGCATGAAAATGTAAAATAAACAACATGAATTCAGAAAAACTATTTGATCAAAAAACAATCGGTCAATTATTACTGCTGTCACTACTCTATTGTAACTGCTGCTACTGCAACTATTACTATTTTCAGCATCAGTTCTGCTGTTACTGGTATCAACAATACCGCCATTTTACAGCCACCATTGACACTGAGACAGCAATGTCAGAATGGCGGTCAATATCAATCCATTTTGAACATAACTGTTGTCTGGTAACGATCTACTTACCACCTCCTGAAAGATTCAAACATCGTTTTCGTAACAGACAGTCCATCAACTTACCAGTCAATCCATCAATCTTTGCAAATTTTTTCCAAAAATGATTTAAATCAAAAAATACTTTTAATAACCTACCCTTCTCGCATTCCCCGATTAAAGGCTACAAATTTTATAAATAAATCACCCAAAAAGCTACAAATTTTCCATTTTTTTTTCTTGCAAAACAACCAGAGCAATGTATGAGCATTATAGAATCACCTGCAATTTGTGGACTCTTAAATCAAAAAATTCGCTAGAAGACTTATAGTTTTCATTAAATTGAACTTCACCATTGTATCAGTTGACGTGTGCTTCATCCTTAGTTTTTAAATGACACTCTGCTGTTAACGGCTATTTACAAAATTGAGCATGCAACATAGAAGAGCTAATTAAAGAAAAAGGATTATCAAAGAATGCAACTACGAGCAATTTTAGAAGTTCCTTTATGACTTTATTTAGAAATGACTTTTTTTTACTTGGGTAAATTCTTCGCTGTTTATAAATTAGCAAGCAAAATTTAAAAAACCACAACAATAATAACAACATTTAATAACGCAAACATTAACAATTTAAAATACTCCTCAACAACTAACAAATAATGAATTACATCTGCCGAAACATTTATTTCTATACTTCTAATAAGGAAATAATTTTATCAATAATTAAAAAACTTCAATAAACTGAACTCTACCAAGCAATGGGAAAAAAAAAGATTCCTTCAGTTAACAAAATAGACAAATACAGTTTTGAACAACCGAACATTTGAATCTTAAAATAAACACGAAATCTATACCTCACTAATTTCAACACGGACACAGGTCGGCAAATAAATGTCTAGCTTTTTATTTGTAACCTCAAATCGTACTCGTTTATTCAGTAAATCATCGGTTACCTCGTATACTTCACCAAATACGGAAAATTTCCGAACCAGTTCGGGCAGTTTATCTAATGCAAAAGTAACGGCATTCGCTTCCAAAACGTGCTCATAAAATTTCATTGGATCTGCTGAAGTCACAGCTTTTCCCATCTTACAACGCTTCCAACCTTCTCGCATAACATCAAAACGATTCATTTTAGAACCTCCGGTCCTAACTACTATTTTACTCGTATCCTTAAGAAACATGTATGTACTGACTAGAAAAAAAACAGTATTTCAGTTTAAAAATAATTTTTAGCACAAAAAATAGGGAACATGACATACAATTGACACTAGGCCATTGGCGACAAAATAAAAAGTATAAAAAATCAAATTTTTTAATTCTTCCAAACTACTCTCAATGTACCTCAATCGTACATACAGTGCAATTAAACTTTCCAATCCCCTAGCACCTTCAAGGGTTTGACTACACAACCTTTAATATTTCAAATTTACCCCCTGTAAATGAAAGTCACTGGCTTTATTTGTTTTTCAGACTCTGAATTTTTATGCTTCTAAAAACGACCTCTGCAGCTTCTGTTCAGTTAACGCATAGCGTAAAAATCAACCACGAATAATACTAGAGGTATAATTTTTGATAATTTTTGGTCATATTGCTTAAAAACTCGCAACCGGTTTCCTAACAGTCTTCAATACAGCCACAAATCCAAAACTTTATAGCATGTACACATCTTGAAAAATTATTTCCTCTAACTGCGTCAGTTCCTGAACTATACCTTTAGTACCAGAACAAGGTGGATAATTAGGAACAGCTGGTGTTCCATCCTGAATAGTCTGTTATGAGTTATAGTTGTACGACAAACCTACATTTAAATAAGCTGTTTCTGCAATCGTATCTGTACCAACTAGGTCCACCGTGTGCAATTTATGACAATTCTCATTTGAAATCTCAGAAAAATCCTGTGGTGGTGTCTCATTGGTCTAAAAATTACAAGGTAAATATAAAAATGGCTGGTGTTCAAGACCTTTACAATCTAGTAAACCGTTAATACATAAAAAGCTAAAGGCACAAAGATACTAAAAATGAACTGGTATAAACCTTATGAACAGGGGACCCAAAGATAAAGTACCACCATTTCCACTGAGGTTTTTCTGAAGATACTACGGGAGGTCTACATGAGTTACAACCAGGACAAAATTCTTCATAAGAAGCAGAAATGTGGATTGGTACAGGAGAATGCTAAAATGCGAGAAGTGAAAAAGAGACAAACAGGAGTAGGACCTCCGCATTAAAGTATCCTCAATAATGGATACAAGTTTTTTTATAACACCAACCTTCAACATCTCCCAAAAATAAGCGAAACGTCTTTTTATTCTTCCCCAGTACCACATCTTCTTCTTTCTAAGTTCTATGTATAAAAACCAACCAGTATGAAAGTCTGATAACCCATATATCGGTCTTGAAAATTGCTGGCCCTCATTAGAACCTTCCTAAAGCTCAGAATTTGATCTTAAAACTGTAAAATCTTCTTCTCTGGTAAAAAATCACCGTAAACAAACGTATAAGCAACAATATTAAAAGTGTACACATTTTTTTCAAGAGTTACCAACGTGCATTTCGTAACAGAAACTGTACGCTTCTTTTCCTCTATTAATGCCATAGCGCTTTCACAAAACTTTCGAACATCCTTCTCACCCAACGCTGCAAATTGATTGAAAAGGGAGCTAATCAAGTAATTTCCTATGAAACATAGCTGGGGTAAAAAGTTAAAATATCACGGTAATAAGAAAAAAGGCGAATATTGCAAAATTCTCAAATGCTGTCTTTGATGTTAGCAATAAAGACTTGATCCCGTCAATAGGGCAAATAGAGCAACGAATTTTGTAAACCAGTATTTTAAACTTCGATTTAAGAAAAATCGACTTACAAAAAACTTCTGGGACCAAGGACAAAAGAGATCTGTTGTTATCACCACCAGGAAATACACCAATAGGCAACGGTGCAATATCATATTTTTTAAAAATGCCAGATAAAGCACAAGATAGCGTCCCGTCTCCACCAACAATATAGAGGGCATCTGCCTCAGTCTTGTCAATTTCTGCAGCAAGGTTTTCCAACTGTACCTCACTCTCCGTCTTCAATATAAATTGCATTAAATTGACAGTATTAACCTATAAGTATAATATTCAAAAGACGATAGCAGAAAGAAATTACCCGCATTACAGTCACTTCAAGGCCCCCAAGATGCAACAGTGGTAAAGCATTGGTTGCAAATTTTTCAAACACTCGGCCATTATTTGCATATATATTGGCCAGTACAGTAACACGCCGAGGCCTCTCTTCTGACGACAATGATTCTCGTCCATATTTTACTGCCTGTCGCGCATAAAAGGCCCTCACGTCACCCTGTCTTAAAACAGTCAAAGAGAGCCTTCGACATTGTAACTTCAAACAATACATAATTAAGTACTTTGACAGTGAATGAAAATAAAGAAATCATTTTTATGCGGCTTTTTAGAAAGATACCTTTTCAAGCCATACATATATCTCCCAAAAAAGAACAGAGCAACAGCGCCAGCCGCGCTTTTTTTCTTGTGGTTCCATAACGTATTGCCAACCTTTACCACGTTTTTAAAAACCATCTAAAAGTGGTGACACTGAAATCAGTACCTTAAAGAAGATCCACTTGGAACCCTGCAACACCAAGAATTTTTCCCTCACCACGTTCTGGTCGGTAGATATCTATAAACACCTAACCTAAAACACTCCCTGGACACTGTAAACCCAACAGCACAAGAAACAAACTTCTTGAAGCAAAAAATGAAATACAAATTCAGTTGTACTTAACTGCTAGCTCACTTACCAGAAAACAATCCTTTTCAATTCGAGAAATTAAAATGAATAACACACCATTGACAAAATAAAAATAAAGCTATTCCTCACTCAAATCTCAACTAGTGTAATAATGAACCAAAAATTTCTGTGCTCATTTTAGCATCACCTATCTCTTACTCTTGACAAAATTCAATAACTTATTTCAGACAGCTATTACATATACAGCACAAGGCAAAAGAGGATTCCAATTCTTTTTATTCCGTCTACCGTCAATGAACGTTCAGGAAACAATATACACAATTAAATTAAAAGGAAAAAACTGCTAAAAACTGCAGTGTTATATTACCCGTACAATAAAAAACATAATAAGATCTTAGAAATTGCTTTTCAAACAATATTCTGACACAACATCAATTTTCGAATAGAATTGTTAGTTTATAAATATTTTTGCTCACAATACGACACTACTAAAAACAAACTGAAAACGTAAGAGTTAGCATTCAGATAAACTTTCTCAGAGCAAAAACAAAAGAAAGTTTTAACCAGCTTGCCAAAAAACGTTTGCAAAATCCGCAACACATTTTGCAACGTGTGAAAGAGATCTACAAGAGCTGCAACAACATTCATATTGAAAAGCACTCAATTATGCGTTAGATTAAAAGCAAAATCTCATCAATAACTACCAAATTGCCAAATTTAAAACGACATAAAAAATATGTGAGCTTTAAATTAGTAGAGACCTAAATTTCAGAATGAAATCATTTTGAATAATTTCCACTAGAAAGAACCGTTTGGGCTCACACAAAAAACTGATTACTGGGAATACGCTGAAACGAGCCGTAGGTGAAAACTGACTGTTTCCTTCAGTTATATCAAACAGAATCAGTAAGCTCTATTATTAAAGACGAAGGTGAATAGTAAACAGCACCAACTAGAACAGAACTAATATACAGATCACCTCGTTACCCCTGCTTTACCTTGTTTAGCATAAGTCTCATGCAGGCACTCGAATCTTCTTTAGAATCATGACCGGCCACTAGAAGGACCAAATTTAAACCATTTAAAATATGAAAACTGTGCAGAATTAAGCGCATAAAATCTTATGCAACTCAAAATTGGAATACTTAAAATCAAACTGACCATCTTCTTGAATAATCAACTGCAAGACTTCAGCAGCTATCGTTTTTAATGCACGTTTATAAGGTGGTCCCAAACGATGTGGAAAAACCACTGAAGTGTCAACTACTTTCCGGTGTACTAATCTCATGGCTTTTAAATCGCTTTCCAGACTGTGGCCGATTAGTATAGTTTCAGCATTTACTAGTTCAAAAAGCCGCTCTTGCGCCTACAAAGCAAAAACATCTATTACTGAGGCTGCAATTTGCAGTGTAAAACTGTCCGAGAAAAAGAAAGGCCCCAACAGACCACCCAAGTAAAAATAACAATAGTTTTACATAATGCATCTTCCAATAATAGTTTCAAAAGTACCTTTTCAAAACTGTATTCTGCTTTTTCCAACTGTTCTTTCGTTAACCCGCTAAACCTTGTATTACAATCGACAATTGGATATCGTGGCCGAACAAGGATGTCCAGTGCCAACTCATCCTTGATATCAACGACAGAAATTCTTGCTAAACAAAGACCCCTGGTGGTATAAACCATTTCACAGTCTAAGGCATAAACTCGACGACTTCGTGGGTCAGACTTCCCAGTGGGCGGCGGAGTCTGCAAGGACAACAGTTTGAAACAAAGAGAGGACGAAACAAAGCAGTCAAAAGATACCTCGGTAAAAGCTTGAAGCTCTGATATACAAGCACTATCTGTCACGTGATAATCAGCAACACAACATCCTTTGACACTCAGATCGGAACTACAGCAACTGTACCGTGACTCCCAGGTGCCCTGTGCTAAACTAACTCGATTGAAAATTTGGAACTCAAATCAATAATAACTGAAAGAAGTAACAAAATTCGCTCAAAAAACAAGAAACCCTACATCACTAAATCGAACCGGAAGACTACAAAAATAGAAACAGATAAGCAGAAAACTCTTAAGATTTGAACTGATTGAGAATAAAATAATAGATCAATGAGTACTTCTTGTTTTAAACGCCCGTCCCCAGTGGTAAACACACTGCTCCACAGAATCATACTCTAATTCCGGAGTAAGACGAAATTCAGCACCGCAACGACAACAAATCCTTTTCAGGTCTTAAAAAGACCAAAATAACGTTCAATAGATTACATTCAGAAGATTGTAAAAGATACTAGAAAATTACGCAAAAATAAAAATGTTTAACTTTACCATTAGCGAGAACAAACATTTTCTTCCTAGCATCGCGCTCGCTAGCAGTAATCCTAACAGTTTTTTTTTCGTCGTTGGTCCACAGAGGAAAACCATTTTTTTCCAGCTGTTCTTCCGAGAGAAGGTATCTTTCATTCAATGCATCATAAAAACTACTAAAACAATCACATCGTGGAGTTAAATATTAACAGAAAATGACAAGACTAAACAAACAACCTATACTTTTCCAAAGCCAAATATGACAAAAATAACCTACCTCTCTGATAGAGGTCGATCAACTGAAGCCACATGTTTCCTCTTACCGACTGTGATTAAACCATGATGTTTCCCTTCGAGAACAGCGGCATGCGAAACTGACTTCGCTAAAATATTCAAGATTTCAGAAGACAGACTGTATATGTCAGTAAACAATACCGCTCAGTATCTGACTTCTAAGATTTTTAAAGTAACGACTGACTCTCGCTACTTAATGGCGCTCCTTTGGTAGCCTCACGTAACCGACGTAAAACATTCACTGCAGAGCAAGTGTAGCCACCCTTCGTAACCGCTTTATCTTTTAAAACCTTTTCTTCTTGTTGTGCCTTGAAGACGAAAAAACAGTTGATAGTGAATGTAATTCTCAAATTACAATCAAAAATAATAACAAAAGCTTACTTGAACTAAAGCCTCTGCAGGTGAATCTGTGATTTTACGAAATTCGTCGTAAAACATCTGAAGGTAACGCATACGTAAGGTATATGGGACCTTCCCGGTCGAAAATGGATCCAAAGGAATCAACTTGTCGCTTCCAAACTTGGATGACTGCAAACTGGAGCATCATTTCAAATAACTGTTGGAAAAATAAATTATTTATGGACACATACACTAGCAGTATGAGCAACGCGTTTCTCGCCTTTGGGAAGACTTCCACTACCCGTAGGTTTGCTTTTAAAATCATCCTCCACAGATTTCGAAGATTTTCCTGACTGAGCAGTTTTCTCCTGAACTCTGGAATAATGCAGATGCAGTTAAAAACAATACCGAAGTTCTACAAACAGACGAACTTTTAAATTACTTTTTCATAATTTCTTCCTTCTCTTTCTGCAGCCTCTCGTACCGATACACTAGTTGTTGTGCCACATTCGGCACATGCTTCTTTGTTGTATTTAGGCGTTGAAAATACGACTGAAAAGCACGAAAAAAAATTAGATACGAAATAGAATACACAAGACAGTTCTAATGCGAACAATTCAGCAACAGCAACAGCAACAAAAAATAAAACAAAAAAAGCAAATTTGCTTCAAACACACACAGGTAAAAGTGGAAAGAAACCTGAGATGATGGCGCTAGTGCAATTCTTTTTTTACCCGAAGTGTTTTGCTCAGCAGAAACTTTACTTCCTGTAGCACTTTTCGTCCTTAAATCCAATTTGGTTGAAGTATCCGCTTTCTCACTGCTCACCAATTTCGAAGAACGCTCAGCATCTTTAGTCCAAACATAATTTTGTTTCGTTTTCACATCTTGCTCTTGAGTAGCTACTCTAGGCTTCTTTTCAGGAGGTTGCTAAAACAGCAACGAACATTACGTAATAAAATTCGGTTGCTTACAACGTTCAAGAATAAAATTACACACCAACGAGCAAATAAATCACAGATAAACCTCATCAAATAAATCCTCAATAGAAAGACGTTTTTCTAATTCCTCTTTTGGTTTACCACTCTTGACTTTAGGTGGGAGGCTTCCATCTTCCGTTACATCCGACAGTGCCTTATTCTTCTTCTCCGCTTTAGACTTTAAAACTGCAATAGGGGTAGGCGTATAACCACCTGCATAAGCAGGTAATCTGGAAGTGGTACTGGACTGTTTCTTTTGATCTTTCTGAAACAAATTATTGAACACATGTTCTAGCAGAGTAACGAATGAATGAAAGAGCAGGACGGGAAAAAAGAGAGCCTTACAGCAGCAAAGTAACTTCAGAAGAAACTTACAGAAGTGCATTTTTTTGAAGGCACATAATCCACACCATTCTTTGCTTTAGCTTTAAATTCACTAATCATTTTTTCTTTTTCTCTTTTTTGTTTTTCAAGAGCCCTTTGCAACTCCTCAATGCGTGTATCGAGGACAGCAACGGACTTCACGTAGTCATGCAGCTTCATCTCCTTCTTTGGACAAGGAGTCTACAAATCACATTAAACTAAAACAGTAAAAAAAGCGGAAACGAAGTAAGAAGAAAATAAAATATTTCCACTTCAGCTGATCACAACTTACAAAAACACATACATCTTCTTCCCTTCTTGTTTCTTTCACTTTATCCCTGCTGGGATCTAGGATGTCATCAACGGCTAGTTCAACTGGCAACTTTGGTTTTGATACTGATTCAACTGGCGTCGTAATCCTTTTTCTCGGCCGTTCTTTACTAGTTGAGGGGCTACTTTCAACCAAACCTAGAGTCGGAGGGCAACTGTGACGCCTCGAAAAAGCATCGGCAATCCAAAACTGATAAGAGCAAACCTCTGTACATTGTTTCGGATGGAGCTGCAGAGCTTGTTGATGCGATTGACCCAACATACCCGTTGGTCGTTGCCGGGTAAGACACAAAGCCATTGACTACTTGCGACGCCTCGCTGCCAACATATCCTACGTATCCCATAAACATTGATCCCGATGGAGTGGTAGAAGAGCTAGCTGAATACGATCCAGGATTCCAAACAGCTTCATCTATATGACAACAAAGTAAACAAGAATAGGTCTGTTCAGAAAATATTAAAGACATAAAAAGTATAGACTGGTGCAACCGGCAAAATTACAAGGCAATATAACCTTAAAGATATTTATAATATGAATTTTGCGTATCAGAAAAAGATAAGTTTCAGACGAGTAAATGTCGTTCAACATCAAAATATTTCGGAATGTAGTCTCAGAATTCACTTAATACTATCGTTTGAAATTAGTAATCAAATAGCAGCAACCTTTTGAGTGCCAAAAGTGACAATACGGACGTGAGCACCCTTGTTCATCAAATGGACAAACAATATCCGCGAAATGTTCCGATCGTCCAATCATCGAGTAATCAGTGGCAGGTAATAGTGATTTATCACCATTCGAAATCCAGATTTGTAACTCACAGACACTTCTATGAAGATTAAAACCAAAATTAAAAAGAAAACAAATAAATAAATCAAAAATTTTTTCGTATTTATTGCAAATGCTTTTCAGGAAAGAATCACTAAATGAAAAAAAATACGATAAAGAAAAAAAAAAGAAAAAATAAATAAATTTTTGTGAAAAAAAAAACAGAAAGGATTACTTTTTCAAAAAATTTTCTAGTAATAGACAACAAAGGCCGAAAAAAAAAGGGAGAGAAAAAAAATAAAAATACAAACAATTCTTTGACAGAATTAGTCGACTAGTCGACAATTTTGTTGCTTACACCCGTTATCACTTGATGTTTTATAACAGTTCGATATCTATAACCGTTATGTGTTATACAACTGCCTTGTTGAGCACTACCGGACAATCAACATCTAAGAACTGCTACAATGAGGCTCCTGGAACCTCACTTTTTAACTTGGATACATTCCCAGCAATAGCTGTAGCACTGGCAGTAGCATCAAAATCCTTTCTTTCTTCTTCTCCTTCTTCTTCCTATCCGTTTCTTCCTCTTCCTTAATCAAACAGGTGAACTTTACTAAACATCACGAAATGCTAAGCAACTTCCTACAGATAGATATCTCTGTATATATACTCTCTGCGTGCCGAAACAGCACTACAAACTCCGCCCACACTTCCAAAATCTTTTGGCAATAGACGTTGCGGGAAACGAACAGCATAAACAGTTGTTTGCCAAAAGATCTCATCGATGAGTACAGAGTGGCCTAATTTTTACTCTTCAGGAAATTGCTGGTTTTTTTTCAATGCCATTTCTAACTGGTTGATAGCTTAATGAATTAGAATAAACAACTAGGGCAACTTATTAGAATACTAAATGATATAAGAAGCAACCAGATAGTTTAAAAAAATCGGGAAGAATTATCAGTAGTAAATGATATAAATTTTATAGTTTTCAAGATTTTTAATAAGAATTGGTGCATACGAGACGAGAAAAATAACATTTGTAGTATCATAACTGTACAGCTCATTATTTAATATGAACAACAAATAATACTATCACCAGCAAAAATTTATTCCTTAAAGTTTGTTAATGAAGAACATGCAAATTAATTAATTTAAACCACTAACATACTTATTAGAGAAGAGAACCGTAAAGGAATAGGTGTAAACCTAATAAATCTACTTAAACTACGAACTAACATTCAGAAGTGATCTAGGCAAAGGCAAAACACCAATTAACCACTTGTTGAAAATTACTCTACATACGTTAATACTCAGACAGCAGTCGTAATTTGTCCTGCTAAATGTCTGCTTAATGGTTAGGATTCCACAACATAAAAATAAACCTCTAGACCCTAACAAAAGCTTATATTACTAACAAAATAACAATAAAACGTAAAAATATGAGCAAAGCTTTGTTCCAACAGAGCATCTTTCAAACGTCCTATGATAACTAAATCGTGATTAAGAGTCACGTATAAGGCACTTTCGAAATGATTGCTCAACTGATCACAAGAATAATATTCATTAAAACGAACAACTTGGGAGATGTATTAAATTTCGAAACGCGAATAATGAACTTTGATAATCACTCTCCTCAAATTTACGTAATTACGGTTGGCGCAACACGACCAGTGAACTGTTCCATCTTTGACATATTTAAAGCAACCAATACTAACGGTTTCAGTAACTCCTGCAATTCAGAAACTGAAAAAAATGGTACTACTTTAGATCAGTATGCTGTGCAAAAATAAATGAGGCACAGCAACTGAAAATAGAACTTAGGATGGTAATTAAACCGCTGTATGAACACTTCTGAATGATAAAGTCAGAAAACCTGGAAACTCTGGTTAAGAATGGAGTAATTAACATAGCAGTTAAAAGGGCTCCGTACGTTTAGAATTTCAGTAGCTAACAAATTATAACCTGAGCAGGTAAATACAAGCGGTTTTTATCCGTTGCAGGAATATATGAATCAACATATAAACGGATTGTTGCTCCGGCAGATCCAGTCCCGCTGAGACGGAATACAACGCGACTACCGTCAGTAAAAATTAAACGGAGACCCTAAACTCAACAAAATCACAAAAATTTTACCGGAAAGTTTTTGCGTTAAAATAGTGATGGAGGAAGGCAAAATATTAAAGAAAATATTACTAAGACTTAGCTAAGAATTATCGAAATGAAAAGTACCTGCTTCTTGCTGACCGAATGGTCTATGGGATCATGGTACTCAAAATTATCCGCTTTTTGAACAGTAAAGTCAACACTGTTAGCTGAAAACTTTTGGTTGATAAAAGCCGGCATTTGTGATTCAACGTACGACATTAAAAGGTTTGCGCCACCAGCATCGACATTTTCATAGTCATATCTAAAACCAAAAATGGCAATCGATTCTAAACTGGTACTAAATATAAATAACAAATATCTTAAAAACCTCACCTTGTAAAAACATTACGACCATATTTAGCCCAATGTTCTTTAACTATTTCTTCAACAGATTGCTTCTTATCTGCTAATATTTGCATCCAAGCCAGGGCTGCCCATATGCCATCCTTTTCTCTGGAACGTAATCATATAGGACCGAATATCTACTTTTGCTAGGCAGTAGTAAGTCAGCAAGAAATAGCAAAAATAAGCCCCACCGAATGTGATCAGATCCAGTGCCAAACGATTCTTCACCACAGAGGGATAATTTTCCAGCATCCATAAGATTTCCAAAGAACTTCCAACCTGTCGGTACCTCAAACATGGGCAAATTCTTTTCAGCCGCGACCCTATCAACAGCACCTGCCGTTGGCATGCTCCTTGCACATCCTAAAAGTGAAACAAATCAACAAGTTAACAATTTTGCTAACGCTAATATGCATCAAGAAAGTTACACGAGTAATTACCATGAATCCCATGCTTTTGGAAGTACGGAATACAGTTCAAATTGGCAGCAATTACAGCAAGAGAATCACTAGGAGTTACAAAAAACGCATTTTTACCGAGAATCATGTTCCTATCCTAAAAAGCCTACTGAAAGAATGAGGTTTTAAGGTAGAAAAAACACTGAAAAACCCCGTTAATTTATTCAAAAGCTTAAGTTGAATTTAATCAAAATACGGACTCCGTCTCCATCAAATGCTGCTCCAAAATCGTGATCTCCTTTAGCCATGGCATCGACTAGATGGTGTGCGTAAGTTAAGTTAGGGTCTGGATGACCCCCTCCGAAATCCGGTTTTGGAGTCGTGTGCAAAAGCTCATTCTTATCTGCTTTCAATTTATCGCCAAAGATTGCAGAAACATAAGGGCCAGTTGCACCATATAAACTGTCAATTTGAATGTGGAAAGGCCTTCCCAACAATTCGCCGGATATGAGCTTTTGTATCTTGAATTAGAAGAAATTTGGTTAGATTCGATGTTATAAGAATCTTAGTTCTAACGGCAACCGAAAAAAAAAATGAAACCTTCGAAAAATCGAATATTTCTTCCATAAGTTCGACGTAGTCGTGGACAGAATCAATGACATCCACAGTGAAAAGACCGTGACCTTCAATCTGGAAGTCATACTTCCCAATGCGAGAGAAGTCGACATGTAAATCTTTACATATAAAGTACTTTGAAATTGAGGAGCTCAGTTGGAATATTGCCTCTGTGACCTGAAATTTCAGTTACTGACTCTAAGCAAAAGTAAAGTAAATCCTCAAGAACGGAGATCAGGGGTCGCTACAGAGTATAGAACACTGAACGATATGAATCACACTATCAAGTACTTTTTCGGGTGCTGGTCCACCATTTTCGCAATTAAATTTGATACCAAAATCTGCTTTTGGTCCTCCTGGATTATGACTTGCAGTAAGTATTATTCCACCATCGATTGCATTTCCTTCTAAAATAAAATAATATTTTCTTTCAAGAATGATTAGCAATATTAGTATTTTCAGTATTACTTCCCGTTAATTTTGGGCTTTCTAATGAGACAAGATACCGCCGGCGTACTGAAAAAACCGTTCTGACCAACGAATAACTTTCGGACCTGAATGAGAAAGTTTAAGTCTTGCATCCTGACGTCTAGCCGTTTAAGACATCATTCACTAATTTAATTCTGTCACTTTTAATGACAAGTCAATTATTTAAACAACACCCGTTTTACACAACTTTTCTGCAAAAAGTCTTCTAAAATTACAGACGGTAAAAATTTAAAAAACAGGAACTAAAATCACAACAAAAAAACTCAGCAATACCCCATTTGCTGCAGACATCTGAATTATCAAATTAACTGTTTCAGGGCAAAGATATCGTCCATCACCACCAACAACAAGAACAGCGCCCTTCTTTTTATTGCCCAAACCTCCATCTAAAGTGCACTGAATAAAATTTTCTGTATAGTTTTCTTGCTGAAACTCTGGAACCTGAAATAGTTGGAATAAACAGGCTAAAGTAACAAGATACATTCAATGTACAATCAAATTTAAATCAGCGAACAACATTAAAAAAATACCCTTTTCCTCAGTCCACTTGTCCCAGGTTTTTGGCCACTGTAGGGTTTTGTAGTAACCTCAGAAACCTTGTAAACCTCACCCATTTGAGCTGGAACTTAGTTCATACAATAACCTAAACCAACAAGAAGTTAAATGGTTTAACAAAAAAGAAAAAAGAAACATAAAGTGGTAAAGCAAACCAAAATGTCACGTGATATAAATTCAACATCAATTATCTAAACAATGGGGATGAGACCAATGAAATAAGATGGAACTGTGATAGAGGAGAATTAGTACGGAAAGACAATTAATATTGTAAAAAGCTAATAGAAAAGCAAAATAAGTTGCAAACGCTAAATACTCATAAACTGTTTGCTTTGTTAATAAAAAAATTTTGTTTTCTTAAAAATGTGTATCAAATTCCTGAGATAAAAATAAAATAATAATAATAATAGTATACAAATTAATGTCAATAAGAAAACAATAGTAGCAGCAGCAGCAGCAACAGTTGCAACGGCATCAGTTTCTGTGAATTCAACCAAAGAAAAGGAAAGCAAAGGAAAAAAACCCTGCTGATACATGCAATTCTGTTTTCGCTTCTATTCAAAAATGCAAAAATTAAAGGAAAATAATTTACAGAAGCAAAACTGATGCTAAAAATGTATAAATATTAAAACCTGACGAGAGACAATGTATTGTACAGTTTAAACTTCCTTCACTGTTCCTACCACTTGTGAATGCAGAGTCCTCATCAAATGCTTGCTAAACCTCTTTTACAACACCAAAGCTGTCTGTAATGACGCAATTGATAATCGAACATATTATTTGCATTGCAGACAAAATAAAAGAGCAAAAATAATAAAAAAAAAATTATAATAATAAAATAAAAAAGCTGGAAAATGTTTCTTTCCTTCATTAATAGACAAATCAGCAAAAAAATTTAGAAATAAAATAACAAAGAATTCCCTTTTTTTCTGTTGTTTTTTTCCCCTTGTTTTTCACATTTGTATTCATTGCAGACAGGCAAAATCAAAACACAAATTTGCCCTTCAACAACAACAACAACAACAACAACAACAACAACAACAAAAAGTAACAACAACATCAACAACAACAACAGTAAAACAACAATGAAGATTCTAAGACTGTCGTTGTCTAACAAAAACCGTCTAAACAAACCATTTTATTGGTTGACTAACTGACTAACTAACTGAGTTACTGACTAACTGAATAACTAAACAATTCACTGCTTAGCTGACTGCATTAGCGATGAGTGGTGATAACTGAAAGAATGGAACTGCAAAGGCGGCAATGGCAAAAATGCGGGAAGCCGTTAGCCAATCACCTAAAGCTA
>UXUI01008249.1:17546-29617 GCA_900576705.1 Enterobius vermicularis
AAAAACATATTTTAAACAATTAACCATTTTTGGGGTTGGAAAGTTTCTTACAGTAGGTTGTAACAATTAAGGATGGCTTTTTATGCAATTACATGGATATTCCCATGTCGAATTATAGTAGTAGAATTACGCAGGACAAATTAGGAGACCACAACTTTTTTTCACTAACCAAACATGTAGTAAGCGGGACAAAAGTTTTAAAAAATTTTTTACTTCAAAAATTCATTAATTTAATCTGAAAAAGTATTTTGTTAGGTGTAAGCGAATATAAAAGAGTAAAGATTGGAAACTTTAGTTAAGCACTTTTTTTTAATTTACAATTTCGTAGTTTTTAGTTTTGTGATTCTGTTCAGTTAAATGAAGTTGAGTTGAAAAAAGGAAAATAGTGATTTATTTTCAACAAGGAGATTGAACATGAATGGTGTTTACAGTAGAACAAATTTTTTCTTTTTAAAGCTTTGAAAAACGGATATTTTTAGAGTTTTTTAAAACAGAAGTTTATTATAACGGTGTGACTAGAAACTTTTAGCGAATACAGCTGGAAATAGTTGCAAATTCTAAGCCTGTCTTGCACCTGATAAATATTCCTTTCATTATTGATGTTGTTGGAAAAATTATTTTATTTTTTCTATTTTTTGGCGTCTTAAAGATCTGCTGTAGCGATTTTTTATTGATTAGTTGAAGACGATTCAAAAGTAAAAGTTTAGAGGTTATCGAGAACTTTTGGTGCATTGAATTATACATAAGCCACAACCATCACATTCTCTCCACTATTTCGCCTTCTTAACCTGAAGTATAATTCAACGACAGAATTTAAGGCGAATTAGCGGAGATAAGAGAAGGGAACTTAAAGTAATACAGAAAAAGTTGCTAAAATAATAATCGATGATAAGGTGCAACGGAAAGCTATAAGGATAACACGAGTCAATACCTACTTTTTGTTGAGTAGCACAGATGAAGATGGTGACTAAAAAGTTATATTTATGAACTTACTTTGGTAAAGTTCGACTGCTCAGTATCATATTATGCCAATACCAACAAACGTTCTTAAGTGTTGTGTATATTTCGCATGGATTTATAAACTTGAAAATCTGTAAAAAAGTTTAGATGTTCAAAATGAAATTCGATAGGAGTAAATAAAGATTGAAGGTAGAGAAACCGGAGTAGCAAAAAACGGATTATTTGCATCAAGTTTTTTTTTCAATTAGCAGCTGCTTATCGCCAAATCAGTGAAGTGTGTTTAGAAAAAAAATGGAAAGGACTAATAGTTAACACTTGATGGAAGAACTTTTCAGCCTGAATATTCGCCTTATTTGAATGCGCCGTTTCTGCTTTAAATAGTGAAACAAAAGTCTGGAAACCTCATTCCAAAGTTCTGGTGGTAAGTCCGGAACACACTGCTGTTTGGGAGTTGCCTTTCGTTTTGCAGGTTTATCCTGCCACATTTTAAATAAATTTTTTGATAGTTTTCCTGCAAAAAACGAATAAAGATTAACCAAAATTTTTTATTCTTACAAGCAATTTAGCAAGATGGAAAAGTAGCAAATACCATTGACATTTCTTTCAAACTGTTCAATTTCTTTGCGTTTTGAACATATAACTATCACCAGGTAAACAGTAAAAAATTCAACCAAGTTTCTTTGAAAAAAACTGGAAAGTTCTTAACATCCAAAGAAACAGCAATTTTTTGAGGGAGAAAAGCAAAAACTTTTTATTACCACCTTATTTGATCAGAAAAATTATCCTAAAAAATGATGAAGCTATATAAAGATAAAAAACAACGCAGTTTCTTTGCGTCAGTATTTCTCTTTATAGTTTCAGGTGAATATAGAGGTAAAATTTATTTGATAGATAAGCAATTTTGCATTTGATAGGGTAGTAAATATAAACAAGTTCAAAAAAATGCTTCAACAACAAATGTGTCAAGTAAATTGATAAAAAAATTGATAAAAAAGTTGCAAAATCTGTAGTTTCTGCTTAAAACACTTCAATCAGACATTTCCATATAAGTTTTGCTGACTCTATAAAATATCTCTTTTAACTTACTAGTCGTCTTTGGGTGGATTTTCACTGTCACATTTGCAGCATTATTTAAAGTGGTGACGACAAATTTTTTGTATTACTATATCAAATTGCCCTTGGCGAATGAACAGATAGTACCGATTAGTGTTAATAAAGCAGAATGTTTTTGCCTATCTGCTATGAACAAAAAAAAAAAAAGAAATGAAGTGTATTTACAACTCTCTTCTTTAGCTTCAAAAAAAGAAAACCTAAAATGAAAAATTCTGTGAGCAATTAAAAGTACTATTTTAGTGTTATTCAACAGACAGAAAAAATTCTGCTTTTCAAAACATACACCAACAACAAAATTGAGATCACGACGACTATGCACGAAGAAACGCTACGAGCAACTACAAAAATATTCAAGATCAAACAATACTTGATTTATTCAGCTTGTATCATAAAGAAGTAATGTACAGAGAGTGATATTGGTGTGAAGCGAAAAGATTAAATTTTTGTATGACTCAAACATTTTTTAAAAATTACATTTTGTCGAACAGAATAGACGAAGAATGTAAAATGTATACAACTAGCCTTAATAGTTCAAGAAAGTTGCTTTTAACTGACAGTGTATTCACTAGAAAAAACTCTAAAATGCACCAGAACTATCTAGCCAGGAAGTCTGGTCTAATTAGAAAAAATGACAGAAAAAATTCGCAACGCTAATATGAGCAATATTGCAGAAGCTAAATGGTTAAGAGGAAGACCAGCTAAAACTGCTTACAAACGTCGCCGCAACGGTTTACCTGAGATGTAAAATTAAGACAACAGAAGACAGGTTGTCGGTGAAGATTATTGCCTCTGTGCTAGATAAAAAATACTCTAAATAAATAAAAAAATAAAAAATAAAAAACAATCTTTATTGGTCAGCACCATTCAGTTGCATTTGGTTACGCTAAAGTGGAAAAAAACCAGAATAAAACAAAGTTTAAAACAGATGCCATCATTTCTAATACGGCTTTCTTCTCCCGCTCCATTGTGTCATCGATTACGGCACACATCTATACACCGTCGGTATATTCAGATGAATGCACTATTAAATCGAAAAAGAAAAAGCTTTATCGTCACACTAACCGGTTTTAAGCTTTTAAAACCAAATTTCAAAAAATAATGACCATATACAAAAAACAGTGACAACAGCCATAACAGTAATGACCTAACGACGTAAGTTAGAGAAGAGAAAAAAGAGAAGTAATTGAAAAGGTAGCGGTTTAGCAGTGATACTAAAATGATATTCAAATTTAATAAACTGAACATTATTCCTCAAAATTTCATCTGTTAAGAGAAAAAAAGCTTTTAGGAATTGTTAGTGTTATCAACATGAGCATTTGCAGGTAAAGACCACTGAAAAAACCAATGGTCTAACGTTTACACTGAAAAATCATCAAAGATTTCCTTGGCTAAACTCGTTTTAAACTTTCTTTTTTTGTCTTCCAATTTTGAATGTTATCTTAGCGTTTTATCTATTGACTTAGCATTAGTGGTTAGTTCATGATTCATTGACTTGTTGTTTTGTCTTTTTTGAATTTTCTTGCTTGTTGTTGCGCAATGCCGTAAAGATTTAGATCCGATATGGCAACAAGGAATACACGGCAGAACTAACTCCAAATAATCATTTTAGCTTTATACTGAGAACAATATTTTCAACTTTTGTTATTGTTCTTTTTTGCAACTATGATTGTAAATATGCAATTAATGTGCTTTTAAAGCATCACATATTTGGACGTTTAAGTTCAGTGATGCTTAAAATCTACAATTAATTAGCAGTAGTTTTTTTTTTTTTTTTGTTTGACCAGCAGTCTAAAACTCGTTTGACAAATTCAATTTTTTTCCAGATAGAATGCTTTACACTAAAACAGACCAAAAATATTATAAGAACGAAGATGAACGTTTGCTATTAAATTCAAAATCAAATGCTTGCTTTTTCACAGAAGAAGGTTGTTAAACAAACTGAAATTTTGATGTAAAGTGTTTCTAGAAGTCGATTGAAACACAAGAGTACCTTCTTAAATTGATTTGTGTACTACAAAATC
The DNA here is from genome assembly GCA_900576705.1 of Enterobius vermicularis. Classification (NCBI taxonomy): domain Eukaryota; kingdom Metazoa; phylum Nematoda; class Chromadorea; order Rhabditida; family Oxyuridae; genus Enterobius; species Enterobius vermicularis. The sequence continues at coordinate 21,641 of UXUI01008249.1, forward strand.
TTTGACTACACTTTTCTCCAACTTATAAAATTATTCTATTTTTTCACTGTCTTTGATTACTTTATAGTCACCACACATTGAAAAAGTGCAGTCTAACTGAGTCTTCCAGAATAGGTACATCCACTCCTGTAAGAATAGAAACTGAGAATTTTGGTACTAGAAAAGAAACCTTTTCACTGCTTTTAATTTGACTTTATTAGAATCTTTAATTGCTATTGTGTAGTAAGATCAAAAAAGAAATTGAATGTAGATCCATACGACAATTAATTTCTCTGTATTTTGGATAATAACTGATAAAAGCTTTTGAAAATAATAAAAAAGAACAATAACAGCAATATCAGCAAGAACGCCAATCTTTTTTAGCAAAGTTTTATGTCTCTAAATTTGTTGCATTAATGTTGCAGATTGTAATCCTTCAGCTGTCACTCTTATTTCTAGTTTTTTAAACTACAGGTTTGCAATTCCTTTATTAAGAAAATCACTCTATTTTTGCTTTTTTTATCTTCTTTTTTAAACATTTTTTAAAGCTTATTTGTCTTTTATTTGAATTTACACAAGTTTTTTTTTTGAAGTTATGAGTCGTTTTTTTGACAAAATGATCTTTTTAAACTAAATTTAATCAAACAGCACATATTGATTTATTAATTTTATTGGACGTACAAGTTCTATTTTTTTTTCTAATGCAAGCATATAAAATAACTCAAGCCAAGGTGAAAAGGTAAATTTAGTCGACCACAAAGGAAGTAATTGTTATGCTTTTGTGGTAAAATATAAGCGACAGAAGTGTAGTAGACGATGATAAACTTATTGTTCAAAAACTTGTTGTTTCTGTATGATGCAAAAGCAAATTTTTTGATAAAAATAAAACTTTATACTTTACAATATATGCTATAAGATATTCACTGCAAGAATTATTTGGTTATACAAAAAATCAGCTATAAGAAACTGAGCACAATAAAGAAAAGAAATAAAAACCAAACAACAGTATTTGCTTCTATTATAAACCTAAAAACGTCAGATGAGGCTAGAAGTGCTTATAGTACAGTGTAAGCGGTCGACCAATAAGCAGAATTTATTACTGGAGGATTACAGTCTGTTGGCTTGATAAACTTTCAAGATTGATTAAAAAGAAATGCACTAATAGACATTTCAACAACGCTGCTGAACTGCCTCGCTAATTTTGGTTTACATTTATTTCTTTTCCATTTAAATAATTATCTCTTAAAATTTCAGAATTAAGATTTTTTGAGAATAAAAACCAGTTGCATTCTATTCGCGAAAATGAAAAATAGCTCAATATTGAGAAAGTGGCTTTTTGTGCATCACCGTAATAAAGAAAAGTGCCAAAAGACTCAAAATAAAATGCTGTTACGTGATCGCGGCTTAAACTCGAAACAGTGATAAATTGCTCAGCAGCTTTCTAGCTTAAGCGTAGAAAAAACTGAATGGAAAAGCATAGTTGAGGCAAAAATAGTATAAGTCAAATAAACGTGATTTCTGTGCAAGTAATTCGTTTTCGTCCTGTACTGTTCGTAAATTACAAATAGAAGATTCCTTCTGCAAGCGACAGGACAAAAATTGCAGGCAGGGAGACCTGAAAAAAAAACCCTTGTCAGTTTCAATATCAGTTTTAACTTCACTTTTCACTTTCAAGATAAATTCAAATTTTGGTATCGATCACACAAATGCGGAAATAAACAATTTCTTCAAAAAGAATTTACTCAACAAGTGAGGGGGACATTCTCATGAAGTTTCTAAAAAGAAAAACTTTTTGGAGCATTTTGGCCAAAGTTTTCTTTTTTTACACCTGCTTTCACCGAAACAGTCTTTTTTTCAACGAGAAAAAATCATAGCGAAGCTCAATCCCATCGATACCATAGAAATCCGGAAGTAGCCTTAAAAAAACAGTAAATTTTGTTCTAATGGCAAAAGATAATTTCGAATATTGCTGATTTCAATACAACAGCTTAGTTTTCAACAAAAAATGTGCAACATTTATTCACTTCTGAAGTGTAAAGGCAGTGTCACTCTCAAGGGCAAAAACTAGCATTACAGCTGTAATCTGCTTTTTGATTTTAAATTAGTCAATACTGTCAGTTTTTTCAAAAGAGCACATAGCTTTTTTTCTTGCTATATTCGCGAATCACACATCTTTAACGCAGTTTCTTTAGTGGAAAATGGTACATTATAGCTGATCTGAACATTAATTTTCAAGATTTAGTTAAAAATGCTGCTGATTTGGCAAAAATATAACCATACTTTCCAGGTTAATAAAAGTTGTTTCAAAATTTTGCACAAACAAAAATTTTCTGTATTTGTCCCTTTGAACGATTGTAAAAACAAAATACGAAATCCAGATAAAAAATTAATTTTAAACAAATATTGATGACAAATCCTAATATTTTCAATTAAGAGCTGATTTTTTGACTAATTTAAAGTTTTCTGCTGCTGTTGCTGCTGCTACAGCTGCGTGTTTTGAAAATGCCTTTTTTATTTTGTTTTCAAGTATTACTTTTCTTCTTCATTACTTAACAGCAGTAAAAAACTTTTTTTTCGTTTATCCACATAAATCTTCTACGTATCATTTTTTTTCACAAAAAATGAAACATTAGAAGAGTCCGACAATTAAAACTTTTATATATTACAAAAATTTTTTGGCTTTGATAGCCAGTCAAGGAAATGAGGTATTTAGTAGAAAAAGGAAATTAGAACGCAAAAAACGTGTGACGTAAGAGTACACTCAGTTGATATTTGAAGATTTTAAACAGAAAATCTTTTTTATTTTTTTGTTCAAGAGTTTAAAAAATTATAGCGATTCTGCACACAAGATTATATCATACAAAAATTTGAATTAAAGCTGCTTTCCTCTAGCAAACGTCGAAACTGCAGTTTGATTATTACACTACTGAAAACTATGTAGTGAGAACTAAAGGTGTTGCTTGTATTTTGTTCGATATTTTTAAAATGCTTTAGTAATTTTACCTGAGTTTTTCGTTCGTCACGGATAGGTTGGCAAAACAACTCAATATCCTACTTCCAGATAATGACAAACTGATTCCTCATACGTATGCGGCACAGGAGTCAACACGTTATGTTTTACCTAAAGCCGAATAAATCTCCATTTAACTGACGGGGTACTGAAGACATTACGATTAAACGTTATCAAGAATATGACTACAAAGTTAATTACGCGCGTAACAGATCATACGGGACTAACGTCTGCTGGTCAACCAGTAAAGCCCGACATCTTAATTGGAGTTGATTAGTACTGGGAGTTGATAAATCTAGGGTTGACGAAAATACGGGATGGATTCTACGTGGTTCCAACCAAAATGGATAAAGTGGTCACGAGCAAGCAAACGATTGAGTCGAACGAAGATGATGTTACAAATAATGTAATTGCTTGTTATACACTAGCGGATACAGTAACGCAATTTGGGAACCTAGAATCAATAGGAATCAAGGACTCACCAAAGTCTGATGACGATGATGAAGCCTTGAAGCAATTTTATCGGACCTTACAATATAAAGACAATCGATACTTAGTAAGTTAACTCTATAAAAATCTTAATAATACAGTTTTAGAAAAGTACCGACTATGTTATTACCGGTCAAAAAGTGTATTCAATCGATTACAACGAGACAGTCTCTTAGACAAGTATAATGAGATAATACAAAAACAACTATCAGATGGGATAAGTGAAGAAGTAAGAAACAATGATCAATCGAATGTATCATACCTAGCCCGTCATCAGGTGATAACCCTGAGTAGGCAAGCGAAGAAAATCCGGATTGTATAAGACGCCTCCGCAAAAATGAGCAAAAATACATCAAGTTTGAACAAAAGTTTGTATAGAGGTCCAGTTATATTACCCGAACTTTGCGGCATACAATTGCGATTTCGCACTAATACTTACGGAGTTACTGCTGATATTAAAAAAGCTTTCCTCCAAATTGAACTTCATGAACAGGATCTCAATATAAGTAAAAAATATCCACCAGGGGCCGTTTCCAGAGGATCTTGTTATTTATAGATTCAAGAGAATTGCATTTAGAGTCATTTCTAGTCCGTTTCTTTTAACGGCAATTGTGAGGCACCATTTAGGAAAAGAGATTGAAGATGTGGTTAAAAAAGGTGAACAACAAAAGGCAGAATTAGTACAAAAGGTGATTAGCCGAATATATGTGGATAATTTAATTTCAGGAACTACTACATGCGAAGAGATAATGCGCATGTACGCAGTAATAAAAAATATTTTCAGAAAGGCTTTATTTAATATGCGAGCCCCGGCACCAAATGCACCAGGAAATGATAAGATAACTCCAGCAGAAGACCTGGAAAATGCTCGAATTCAAAAGGTACTAGGAATGACCCGGCGACTAGACGATGACAAATGGGAGATTTTTTTCCAGAGAGACAAGTAACCAAACGAATCAGTAAAGAAACGTAAGATTTTATCCGGATTATCTCAAAATTACGATCCTTTGGGCTTATTAGCTTCAGCTAATCTGAAGGCCAGTCTACTAATCCAGTCGTTTATAGAAAAGAATCATTTACTTTGGACGGACTTTTGCCTGAAGAAGTGCAGCAAGCTTGAAGTGAAATACAACAGTCCTGGAATATCATCAACAAAATTGAAGTACCTAGGAAGACAACAGAAAGAAAGTACAAAATAAATGGGAATTACATACCTTTGTGGATGCTTTAAAAAGGGCGTACGCAGTGGTATTATACTTAAAAACCATAACAGATGAGAACTTTCACACCGAACTGGTATTTAGCAAAATTCGTTTGTTTTCAATGAAAAGTGTTTCAGTACCAAGACTAGAGATTTAGCTTCATTAATTGGTGTACGCGCTACGCAATACGTTCAAGAAGAACTACAATTACCAATACAACAAAAGATAGTTTGGACGAATTCAAAGTGTGTCCTGTATTGGTTAAAGACATCAAAAATTCTTTTTGTCTCCATTGCGAATAGGGTAACAGAAATTAAGTAAGCCAGAGGAATTAAAATTTGATACCATCCATTAGAAGAAAATATAGCAGACTTGACCACTAGAGCATGTTTACTAGAAGAGTTAACTTAAAATCAACGATGGTGGAAAGGTCCAGAGTGGTTAAATTTATCAGATAATCAATGCCCAAATGAGCTCCAATACACGGAACTGGAAGAGGTGAATCAACCGGAAGAATATCCAAATGAGGCATTGGTAGTCACAAAGAAACCTTCCTGGATCAGAGTAGAAGATTACTCTAATTGGTTTAAACTCTTGAGAATCGTAGTATATACATTACTGTTTTTGAAACAACGCATTTGGAAAAGGTTACCTAATACTTTTAAGAAAAGGTTTCTAGTGAAGTTTTTAATTTTCAGTGATATAAAAGAAAGTAGCTTCATTAGCGCAAAGGAACAACAAAGCGCAGAGATCATCCTAGTTAGAATGGAACAACAACGTTTATTTGATAAACAGTTCTTGGCAATAGCACGAAAGACAAAAGAAAGGCTTATGGATTAGCTAGGATTATATGTAGACAATGGAATATTGCGATGCGCTGGATGTTATAAGAATCTATCGTCATTAGACGACACCAAATACCCAGTGCTAATAGCTCACCAAGGGCAATTAGCACGTTTAATCATAAATGAAGCTCATTCAAAGGTCATGCACATGGCACTTCAAGCCACGCTTATGGAAGTTCGACAGAGATGGTGGGTAACAAAAGGAAGGCGACGATAAAAAGATATATGAGACAATGCACAATTTGCAGAAAACATCAAGGAGAATCCTACGCGCTGTCGAATATGCCACGGTTACCTGCATTCAAAGGTAATCCTTGTAGGCCATTCGAAATAATTGGTTTAAATTATTTTGGCTCAATATCAGTAAGATTCGAAGAAAATGAAAGGACAACGATCAAACGATGGGTATGCATCTCCACCTGTCTAGTGACGCGCAACATTCATTTAGACGTAGTCCATGATATAACTACAGCAAGCTTTCTAAATAGTTTCAGACGATTCATCGCGTTACAAAGTCAGCCAAAGGTAGTTTGTTCAGATAATGCAACCCAGTTCAGAGCTGCAAATAAGTTTTTAAATCAGCTGTGGAATAGTCTGGTAGTTGATCCCCAAGTATGCGCTTATTGCGCTAATCGAGGAGCCACCTGGAGATTTATTGTCGAATATTCACCTTGGCAAGGCGGATATTATGAGAGGTTGGCAGGGGTCGTTAAATCAGCATTGTATAAGACAATAGGTCGTAAAATATTAAAATTTGAAGGAACGCTAGTATATGAAATTTCAGTCTTGATAAACTTAGGCCATTAACATTCATGTATGATGATGTGATGTCAACAGTAACACGACCAATGGACTTTTCACAGTGTCGCGGGCCCACTGGCACAGCACCAGTTGGGGTCTTTGACGATTTAGATTGTCTCTCCGCAACAGCGGTAGGAAATCTTCATTTGTAAGAGCCATTTTGTCTCTCCTAGAGAGCTTTTGGCACCTTTTTAAAGATGAATATCTGTTGGGCTTCAGGGAACGCCAGACAGTGATACCCTCAGGACAAAGACTATCTGACCAAAGAACGCCACAAGTTGGCAACATCGTCCTCGTTAAAGAACTCGAGGCGAGGAGAATGGAAAGTAGGAAGGATACAAAAAATCAACACGCGACAGGGCTATGTAAAGGCCGCCACAGTCATTTTGTCAAATCGTCAACAAGTTGAGCGGCCGATTTTGTGGTTATTTCCAGTGGAATCTTCAGACGCGTAAGCTATTTTGAAACTTTTATTTGTTTTGTTCAAGGTTTGAAGTTTTCGCTAGTTTCAAACTTTTACTTGCTGTTTTTCTTTTTAGTCATTATAGTTTGTGTATTCTTCTCATTCCGTCTAATAAAAATAAATTTTTCTATCGATTAAGTTTTTCAGATAATAACTTTTAATTTTCACCTTTTTTTAAATTTGTTTCCCTTGTTTTTAAAATTTCTTTAAATTTTTAAAAGTTCTTCTTATTATATAGTTCTTTTGATTTGTTGTTTTTTGTAAATTTCATCTACTTTAAATCTATTCTTTTTTGTTTCAAGGCTTAAATTCTTCAATTTTCATTGAATTTATCCGTTTCTTTTTTGCATTTTTCTGAAATATATTTCAGTTGCCCAAATTATTTCAAGTTTTTCGTCTTTATTCTTTAAATTCTTTGGTTAAAATAATTGTATTATTGGTCTTTCTTTGTCTTGGTTAATTCTCAATGATACCTTTCATTTAAATCTTTTATTTTTTCTTTATCTTCTTTCTATCTTGCTCATCTAGGTGGTCTTGGATAAGTTTCCGTTGACACCTATAATCAAAAAATTAAGTCATCTGTTTCGTGGTTAAAGAAAGTTAAGCTATCAAAGTCCGCAATCTATACAGTAAGTCAAGTAAAACGTCAGTACATTACACTTGTACTAGACGTTGATAATCCAGCCAATGAAGAGTTACTGAAGGAAGCACCGGTAATCCTTCAGATAAAGAGGACTGAATTACTTAATCCATTGGATACCGTGTCAGTAGATACATATCAATTAGGAATTTTCGCAGGGAAGCAAATGGAATTACCATTATTTAGTCAAGTGACCATTGAATCTTTCTTATATCAAGAAAGATTACGAGCATCAGCACAAACGGAGGATTACAGAGTCATTTCTAGGGCAAAACCTTTTAAGATACCCGCAGTTGTTCACTACGTCAAGAGTAAAATCAATACAGTCTTGATATCAGGAAAAAATATGATTGGCCAACAACGGATCTACGAAGGAAGAATTCATTGAAGTGATCCACCATATATAGGACAGATCGTTAAAGGTGAGGTTATTCCTTTACCATCGGAGAGAGCAGAATTAGAAACATAGTACCAGAACGTCCTATATACGCACTACCCACCAAAGGTATTTTACGAGACGGAGACTAATTACCGCATCTGCAGTTCAT
>UXUI01008250.1:18956-29581 GCA_900576705.1 Enterobius vermicularis
GTGACACCGTAATTTGCATAGTATTCAATTATGCACTGTTAAGAATTTGAGTATTTTAAGTTTCTGGATCAACTGAAAGGATTCAATTAAGTTTCAAAAACTTGGTAAGATTGAAGGATTTTGCGTTTGCCAAGTCTTCCTCATTTACAAAAACCTTTAATTTGCTCTTGAATAAGATAGTTAAAGCTAGCGGTTGTTGTTGAGCTAGAAATATATACGCTTTGTTTTTCTTAAATATCTGTATACTAAAATTTTAGTTCAGTCATTCAGAACTTTCTGAACAGATATGATATTCTGTACTAAAATCGGCTTAAGCTGATGCTAATGAAGTTCTTTAGTTAGGTTTTGGTGGTTTTGTTCTTGATTACTATTGTTAGTGAGGAATTGAGTCATTAAGGTGACTGAACTAAAGAATGAGCAAATTAATTTCCTTAATACCTTTATGTGTATCAGTATACATATTTTAGCCGTTACTTTTATTTAAAGCTTTTATTCCTCATATTTGCATTATTCTGGTTATATCAAGTTTTGTCGTTTCGTCTCTAAAATTTTGAATATTTGTCGATTATGATGAGAGGAGCGTTCTGTGGCAGTTGTTTACTGAGGTTTCCTTGTTTGTGTGCCTTGGATTTGAACGTCGTTTTGAAATTATAGCGAGATAGGGTTTTTGCAATCGTCATAAATTTTAATTTTGTCTTTACCTCTGCTTTCATAATGTTACTGAAAGGTTGAGGGCGTGGGAATTTTTGGTCTTTACTATTTGGATTAAGTCTTTGTCTGCAAGTTTTGACCAGAGCATGATTTCGTTATCGAGTACGGGACGACGAAATATAATTGGTGATTCTTTAAAAGATTAGTTTATGGTTTTGGAGGGGTTGTTTGTATGATAAAGTTATGTTTGTATGTTTTATGTCTATGTTTTAATGATTGCAATGTTTAGGTTAATGCTTGGGCTGCGAGTAAGATGCGCCTAGGTCAATTTTATGGTTCTACAGAAGTCCGGATTTTAACGGTGAATCAGCTTGGACCTGAAGATGCTCGATTTAGTGCTTGGGCAAAGAAGGTTTGTTTATCTGCTCTGTTAAAACTAATTACTGATTTTATAGAACGTTGCTTCTCGGGAAGTATTGTTATTTGCAACGGTCTACTGCAAAACCGTTATTAGGGTCTTTGTTTGTGAAGTTTTTGTTTGCACAGATGTGCTGTTTGCGATATCACTTGCAGAAGTTATTATGCTTTGTGGAGACGAGATATTTGAAAAATGTTTATTTATTTGCACTGTTATTTATCTTACAGTTAAACTATTTATAATTATAACGCCTAAATATCTAGATTTTCTTGTACATTTGTTGTGTTGTTAAAGACAAGACTCTGAATTCTTATTGTATAATATTTATGGAATGTCTTGGAAAGTGCATCACTTTTCGTTGTTTCCAATTTGTGGTACACAGATGGTGTTGCACCGTAAAAGTCTATCGAGTCTTGAGAATGCTGTTAATCTGAGGACGAAAGTTGCTTTAGGTAAATAGACAGTTTTTAATTTTTATTCTTGGTTTTACGGCGACAACAGTAAGCTTTAAGAATTTCACTTTGTGCGGAAGGTTGTATTTTCACATCTTTGAAAGTTTCAAATTTTTGTAGGTGGTAGATACCGTTCTGGGGGGATTAGAGAAGGATTTAATATTTCAAAGTTGTAGCGCTCTTTATTTGCCATAATGTTCTGGACAAAAGGAAGTTTTTCGCATGGTTTGCAGATCTGGTACTTTTGAGCATTTTGAGGTTGCTAGTTGTGAAAATCTCACAGTCTAGAGCGAAGTCTGAGACATTTTAACCAGGTTAGTGATTTTTTTTTAGAGGACCAAAGGTGTTTGGATTACTGGTTTCTTAATTGTCAGTCTTGCTGTTAGGGCAAATGAATAAAATTAAACTGAAAAAGGTTTTCTCTAGGGTGGTTTTGCTTTTGGTGGCATTTTAATTCCAAAGAATTTTTAAAGTGGTGAAATCTCAAAAAAAGCTTGACAAGGCTCGTTTAAAGAGTTTACCGTTAAGGAGGATTCAGGCTTTTTGTGAATCTCCAGTGGAAATTTGTCAGAACTGTGTTTGAGTCCGGGCATCAGGATAATAAATTTCCAAAATGTTTAGTAATAAATTATTTTTTCCGTAGAGTAGCAATTTTTAGATGAAACCTTGTAGACTGAATTGACTTCAGTTGTGAGCAGGGATTAATTTGTAATAAGTTGCCTTTAAGGAGTTCTGTAGTTTAATACTTTTGAGTTTCCAATTACCAATTTATTTAAGTTCTGCATTTCCGTTTTGAAGTCTCTGATGTCATTTCCGTTGACCGTTTTAACGCATTTTGTCGTGCTTTGCCATTATTTTCGTTTTTATCTGCTGGAAAGTTCCACTTGCAGGTCCCCAAATGATATTTTACAAAATATTTTAAAAAACTGCGTTAATGGATAGTTACAACTTCAGTCTAGATGTAATTGCTGGTAGCCGATTTTGCGAAACTTTATGCCATTATTTTTGTTCCTTTCGTAAAAAGTGTATTTGGATATTGGAAGCAGGACTGCGCTTTCCATTAATGTTACAGCGTTATGGGCTGGGGAAAAATGCCTGGAATTCTTAAAGCAGTATTGTGTAACAATAATCCCGTTGTGCAGCGGCCTTTTAACTGTAATTTCAAAAAAGTTTTTCTAATTAAGAATGGCTCTCTGCTTCTGCATTTGGTTCGGTAATTGGTAAAACGACAGCTTGTATGTGTTGGTACTTTAGTTGATCTATCATCTTTATTATGCTGAAGCATCTTTATTCTCGGATGTATCATTAAACAGTGAGGTGTTGTTCATTGATAAAGTAATTATAGAAACCTAGTGAGACCTGGTTTCAGCCTCTGTGAAGTTTCCAATTATAGGATTTTTTCAAAACAGCTAGCAGGGTGTCTAGTGGTGTCGGATTAAAGCTAATGCAGAAGATGGGTTGGACACCTGGTGAAGGTTTGGGGAAATGCCGTGATGGTCCTCTTGAACCTCTTAGTTTGGAAGTGAAATCAGATAGAAGAGGTTGGCTTTGGTTAGATTCTTTCCTAATATTTATATTGCAGATAATTTGAATAAGGATTTTCTTGTCTCTGAGCTATTAAATTCGCACAGGTGTTTTTTTCTTTACTGGTTTTGATGATTACATCTTTTTGAGCGGGTTCCGATCGGTCGTGTTGTATTACTTTTTATATATTAGTGTTTAGAAACCAAAGATTTATTACAGGTCTGGTAGCTGTTGAAGACCTTGTTACAGGCACAAAACAAAGTAGCGGCGGGCTTCTTACTCCTGGTGATCGCTTTATGTTTATATATCTCTGCAATAAAAAATTAAATTACTATTCTTATCATTATTTCAGGGAAGCACCCAGTTTCTATTTTAATGGAGTTATGTTCAAAGAAGAAGTGGCCGTTACCGCAGTTTACCTGTGATGAAAGTGGGCCTTCAAATAATAGGCGCTTTCTTTGGAAAGTATCAGTTTAGCTTCTCTTGTACTTAATATCGCTTGTCGACTATTCGTACATTTTTAAACAAAAGCTGAAGTCTCCCAACTACTAATTTTAATTCATGTTGAATTGCTAGAGAAAACTGAACGTTTTAGGATTTTGATGGGTGTAACTGGTTCCTTAAAATAGATAGAAGATTTGATGAGCAAACACCACATAACGAACTGAAGGCTTTTTGTATTTTTTAGAGAAATAGAGCGTTTTACAAGAATGACACGAGAATAAGAGTTTATTGTTAGTGCGGAGGAAGAGCAATGTCTGACAATTTTTGTTACCGGCCAGTTAATTGAGGCTCATGCCTTTGTTATGCTTAGTCATTAGAGAATTGTTTTTTTTTTTTACTAGTGATTAGTGGAGCAAGTATGTTTGGAAAAATCATTTTGGAGGTAATTAGCGTAAGACAGAAGTTTGCTCTAAGAACTTAGAAGAAAAGCGAAGATGGAGAATAGTACACTTCTCGAATACCAATTTATGAGAATGTTTGGATCAGGAAGTGAACAAGAGCTTGAGAATTTAGAGCCGAATAATTTCTCATTTCCTCTTTCACTTTGTTACCATTCCTCTTCTCTTTGGAGTCTTATCAAGGAGGAATTTGAAACATCATTTACTCTTTTACTCACTTCACATGTCTGTACTAGGTGGTTGTCAACGGAGTCGAATATCAACCAGCCTTACCAGCTAATAACAAAAAGACAGGGAAGGCAGAAGCTTGCCAAATTGTTTTGCAGTCTCTCGGTTTGATGCCCAAAGACTCATGTATGTCTGTAGTATAATGACTTCATTCGAGAGAAGTTTGGGTCAGTTGGGTCAACATCTTCATGGAGGATGACTTGTGGTTTGTTTTTATTGGGTTGCTTGTTTAGCTTGTGTATTTTTTCTTACGGTCGAGGATTTCTCTGTGCTACATTGTCGTTCAGATTAAATGCAGTCATGTTCCATCGTCTTGCAAGAGTTAGTCGCATCTATTAATATTTATCTGACGAAAACGGTTGCTTAAAACAGTGAGTATACCAAATACCGTCAGAGGTTATAAAACGTAGGCAATTTAGTAGATTTACTTTGCACAATCTAAATTATTCGTTGCTTTAGTAATTGCAAAGAGTCGTTATAGATTCTTTCTTGTTACAGTCAGCTTCACTTAACTTACTGATGTTATTAATTAAGGAAATGTTATTCTACTTTTATTTTGAATATGTTTGGTTGTGTAGCAAGGAAATGTTTTGATAAAATGCATGTATTATACTTGGACATGTAAAGCACAAAAAGTTTGATAGATTCTGTTGTTTATACTTCCTTTTAAAATACGCTAATAAAAGTTGTTTGAGGTGAAAGATTTATTGATGATTTGTTATGGATTGAGCGTTCGATAAACGATCTGTTCCATATCTGCTTTTGCTTTCAGGTTTCAATTAAGAAAAGTTATATATACATATATTTTAGGGAAGAAGTCAAATTGAAATCGGGTTTATTGGATGCTGCTAGTTTATCTAATGCTGGCTGTAACAACAGTTGTTGGTTCGAAATAGAGTCGAGAACTTCAAAAAATCTAGGTGGGCGGTGGTGTAAGACTTTCATTATGTACAGCTATTGAACGAATCGGAAAGCTGATGACTGGTTCCATTGTGCCTAACTTAAACCGCACCAATTTGTTTGGAGTTGGTTTTAGTAAGATGAAATTTCTAGACTCGCCTTAAGGCTAGATCAGTAGGCGAACTGCATTTTTCGAGGAGCAGTCAGCAGTTTCCTTCTACCAAGTTTTCGTGATAGGTGAAGCTGAGTGTCCCAGTATTTGGAACACTCAAGGATGCCTGGCAACCGTGCAAAGATGTGTTTCACCTAAAGGTGAGCGGAGCTGACAGTTTTTTGGTAAAGAGTAAGAACCAGCTTGCATTAGGAAATTTGTAAGGTAGATGGAAAAACAGGTATAATTTGAGTGACCCAGTTTTTACCCCTGAGTTGCTGGATTCACCCGAGTTCATGTAGATAAGTTTCTTTTCCCACCTTTGGCAAAACACTAGTAAATTGATTGACTTCCGTTTATTTTGAGATCAGTATTACAAGTTCAGCAGAATTCATGGAACTAAAAAATTAGTAACCTAGATATCTGCCTTACATAAATGAGCTTTAAGCGTTTAGCATAAAGGATCTATAGTATAAAATCGAACTACAGAAGGTTTGACAGTCATTGGTATCATCGCCTTAACCGAGAAACATTGTAAAGCTGCAACTTTCGAATATGTAAAGACTGTTTGGTTTTTTCTGTAGTTTCTTTTGTAGTCAACAATACAGACGGAGAATTGCCAGTTCAGTGATGATCATAATAATAATAGTAACAGTAACAAAAACACTTAGCACTGGTCATCCTGTAATGTTCAATTTCAGTTTTAAAATACCTAGAGGGTGGGATTTATACTGACACAATGACTACGAAGATACGTATCACATACAATAGACCCAGGCAAATTATAAGTTTTAAATGTTAGACCGCTTGTGAAGTAATGATTACAATAGACTTCAGCTTCTTCATTAAAAACAGTTATGTAGGGCACAATTACTACTCGTCGTTTATTTACCTTGCTTGCTGTTAGTGGCAACGCCGCGTCCTCCAGCTTTTCACGCTTTCGGAGCTCTCATTGGTAGGTCTGGTGGTGGTTCCACTCGGTCCAAATGCTAAATGAATCAACCATTTGAACAGGCATTGTTCAAATATTTCGACAATTACTAAGAAAAACGGAAATGAATGAATGGTCTGCAAGCTGAAATAAGTTCGTTGCATTGAGACTGGACAATGACCATGTGACACACATCAGGCCACCTGCCTTTACAATAAAAATTTTATTGTATGGACAAACTTATTAAAGCTTAAATGTATCCCAAACATGAATGTAATACTCCTCTCTCACAACCTCTACCTCTTTACTTTGTGAGTAACGGAAGCTCAATCTGCCATCGTTTTTAGAACGCTGTAGCTGTATTTCCACTATACTGAAGCTTCATACACTAGTGGTTATGTGTCATGCGCTAAAGGAAATATGTTTTGAAAAAAAAATTTTTCAGCTTTCATCTACATTCTTCTTTATGCATATCTTATCAAATAATGGAGCTATCACTACAGTCATAATTCTGCCGCAATTTCCAATATGTTTCATCCAGTAAAGTGCAGTAAGGGAGCTGGTAACTAGTCCTGTTAACTTGCTTGTTCAACCCGCGCCAATTCTAACTAGCAACAGGTGAGAAATGAACAAAAATGATGGAGAAATTTAGGAAAAACAAACCTGTAAAGGCGGACTTTCATTAGAATTTGTTACCAATTTTTTACCAGTTACGCCGCTGTCTCCAGCTGACGTCGGTACTGTGTCTTTTACTTGATCAATTCGTTTCACCGATCCATCGTTCAGGTCATATGATGCAGATTGTTTGTTCCCCATATTGAACAAAAAATTATTAGTTTAATCTGGAAAATGACATATTTGGTAGAATACCACACAAAAACTGCAAGATTCCTTCCAGTAAACGTCAATAATACATGTTTTAGAACAATTTCTAGTAAAAGTATGAATGAATTAGAAGATCAAAAATAATTATTGTTTCAGTCATCTGCAAAATTATTCATCTTTTTTTGTTAATCGGAACATTCTCCTTTGTACCTCATTACTTCAAATGAAAGATAAGAAATTGAAGTTTAGGAAACCTTGTCAAGGATATTATGACAGCCTGACTACGGTCAATTACACAACAGCGACGGGAAGGGACGAAACCTAGAGCTTACAGGAGAACAACACTGTTGGGATGGAACGACCGGAAGAGTTTATGTGCTGTTCAGCAATTACTTTACAGTCTTTCATTACTAGACCTCACTGGTCCGAACTTGTTATGAAATATAGAACATCAAACTAACAACCTTCAAGTTCTAATGTTACTATTGGTTTGAGCAAATGATGTTATGTTTCATAAAGTTTGCATAACGGCTGTTCAAAGTGACACCTTTCATGTCGAGAAATTAGTCCTGTCAAGTAAGTTCTCTTTCTTCCGCCTGGTTGATGGTTTGTTTCCACGTCAGTAACAAATACCTTTGTGGCATTACAAGCAACCCCTTCTCCCCTTTCTTTTCAAAGAAGCAAAAAACAGATTTACTCAAATATAGTTTCTAGACTAGTCAAAATAGAACAACCGTCAAAACACTTCCAACAATCTCGTCCCCTCTCTTAGCTCACCATCTACCCAACGTATTTGAGGCGAATCAACTGGAACTGTTGGTGAAGTTTTACAAGCTGCTGTGCTACTGCGGATGAAGACAGTTTTGTTTTAATCGATCAGAGGTCAAGAAAAATTTAGACTTTGGTAAAGTTGGGAGAAAAGATGGCAAACTAAGAATCAAGCAGTGTTTAAACTTGCGGGAGAAACCACTGAAGGGCCGAGAGGTAAGTACAGGAAGTATCAGGGGAAGTGGACACATCCTTCTCAGATGCTGTTAACGTCACTATCCTGGAAGACTCCAGTGGTTCACAGCATCTTGCCGGGTGGCCAAAATGCTGCTGAAATTGGTCTTTTCTGAGCAAGTGTATATAACTCTCCTAGCCTAACAGTTAGTTATTTTTAAAATCAGACGAATGCAATAGCCATCATTAAACCTCCAAAGGCGTAAGAACTGAAAAGTATCTAAAGCAAAACAAAATAAATGAGCGTTACTGCATGCTGAAATTGTAAACGGTGCTCCTGCACATTTCAAATATAGCCAACTGGGTAATTTTCTCGTGAACGGCTGGAAAAAATATTTTTTCTGGAAAAAGACTTCTATAAAATTTTGATTTTTTTTTTTTTTTGCAGAAACAAAATAGCAAGAGATGGTAATGCGCAGAGGAAAGCGAAGGAAATAAAGAAGTATATCGAGCATGACTGAGCACTCCGACTGTAAACGTCGTTCTTCACACCAAATCAGAAGCAGAGCAAAAAAAAACAACTAAGAACATTCAGAAATTGAAAGCCCTCCCTCGACATATACGTATTTCAAAACGATCCTCTACATGTATGATACTAATGTAAGAAAATTCTAAAAGTCCGTTTTAAAATTCTTGATTGATTGACTCAAACTTAAAGCCACCATCCGCCAACCAGACGACCCAGCACTACTGGCTTCCCGATCGGAGGTTGTAATACAAATAAATAAAACAATACAGGGACAAAAGTAAAGGTGTATATTTGCCATAGGAAAAGGCAAAAGCATGATAGCCAGTGATCGAAAATCTGAAAAAGACTCCTTTGATTTTCTTAGGTTTTTACAAAGAAAAAAAAAGCATTAATAATTTGAAGAGTGAAGATACCCCCTTCCCCCCTCAAGAAAAAAAAAAAAGAAAAAGATTTCCCTTTCCACGACTGAATGCTGTCAAAATATTTACCTTTCCAATGAATCACAGATATTTTGCCCCTTCAAATGACTGTTCTTTTCTCCGTTTTTGGCGAAACAGAAAAGTGAAAATTCAACAAACAAGCAACTAATAAGCCGCCTGAATGGCGCAACGAATGCATTATTTAACAACGACAAACATGCTATTAATGATCAGTAATAGCCTTTAAACTGTTCTGCACACTACATTTTTATGTTTAAGAACCGTCTACTGACTATACAAACGTGCATAACTGGAAAATTTTTAAGATAACGATGATCATGCGAACAAACACTTCTGGATTTCGTACACAACAACAACAAAAATATAATTAAGCGAATTCCCTCAATCTGGCAGCACAGTATCAGAACCGTAGGAAAGTTTCTTGGGGTTGGCTATCTGACGTTGATTCCATTGAGTGACTTATCAAAGTCTTATTATCCAACACCACTAACCTAAAAACTTAATTTTAACTTAGTCCAATGAATCAGTACTTCAGTTCGGTCTTAAAATCAAAAAATGCTTGGTAGGAAAAAATGTAAAACACAGCAAGATCACCAAAGTTGTTTTCTTACATTGCCGTAGGTTTTAGACAATGCACTGTTATCTAGATGCATCTTAGATAAAAAGGAAGAAACAAACAAGGTTTAAAAACCCTAATTACACTCTGCCGCTAAACTACATGAGTTCAGTTGAAAACTGGAACTGGTAGAATACGAAAGAGCAACCAAACTGGCCAGATATTGCAACTAAATTGTTCTGAATACCGTTTTTTACGCGCTTAAAACCCAATACCGTCTGTCAATTTTTACCTTTTGAACAGATTAGTCAAAAATGAATGAGATAATCTGGAAATATAAAAAATTCTATGCAGCTCGTTGTTTGGTCTATCGGAACAGATCAACAACTATTGCACCGATCAAACGACCGCCCGCCCACGTGATGTACCTGATTCTGCATCATAATTCTTCTTGTTTAAACAAAATACAACAATATTTCCCCAAGCAATAGAGCACCTAACTTTTTCGAAATTCAGCTCCAAACTTGTTACGCTTCAAGTTACAATTTATAGCGCTAGCTACAGCGTTCTCTAATTAATGACTAAATGTTGGTGTGCTAAATAGCCCGTTGTGGCGGCGGGTTTAAGTGAGATCATCATAAGGACGGGGAAAAAAACAACGTTCAAAATTTAGCAATAAACGAAAACAAGTTCAAAAAAAAAAACGCAGTAAATGTTTTGTAAAAACGTTGGCAACAGAATCCGTTATCTTATGTAGGTCATTTGATGCAAGATGAAACATTTGAAGAGCTTTTGCTAAATGATAGTAAAACATTTAACAAAAACCATTTCTCTCCTATAAATATTTCACATAATTCTTTTTTGTCTAGTTTCCAGCTGTCATTTTCAACACAGCTCGCTGAAACCAGTGACTACAACAGAAAAACTTACTGTTCATTTTATTACAGTCGTTAAACAAAATTATTTTATTATTTATTCTTTCTTGTGCAGCTTTCAAATTGCTTTCATTCCCAACCACACAGCTGCAATAAATTTGAAAACCGGCAATTTTGGACATCTGTATTATAAAGCTTAATAATAAAGGCGTATACCCACCTGTATTTATTTGGAAACGCCTCTAAAATAGCATCAAATACAGCAAAAAAAATGCAAAAACCTTCTCACTGTTACTGTACT
>UXUI01008251.1:4766-15938 GCA_900576705.1 Enterobius vermicularis
CCAACAGCAAAATCATGCAACATAACTATCTCGCAGTCTTACCAAGTACTCATAAAATGCACCAGATGGTTCAGTTTTGAAAAGGTGCGGGGTACCATCAAAATCAAAGCCTCCAATAAGCATCGATATACCAAAAGGCCTTCTGCCAGGACTTTGAGTAAACCGCTGTAAAAAAATTCAGAGTTTAACACTTAGATTCAATTGAGATTACATTGCGATGGCTAACACTCGCCTGTTTTGTATTCGCTATAAACCTTGCAATATTGCCTACTGTAACAGGATCTTCTAATGTCAATTTGTACGACTGGCATTCAATTCGGGCTTTATCTACAAGAACACGAGCATCTGCACTTAAACCTGCAAAAAATGAGTTTAAGTGTCCTAAAAACACAGGAAGAAATGTCTAGCCCGTAGGGTAAGAAAGCGCATGACAAATCTTGCAAGTATTGTTAAACAAATAAAGAATAAGTGCCATCTTTACACCATTCTGTACAAAAACACATCCGATATCACAAGAAATAACGAAAGAATTCAGTTATATAAGCTCCCAAAAGCCAAAAATGGCTATTTTCAAGCCTTAACAAAAAAAATTGGCTGGACAGAAAAAACCTTAAGTTCACAGAATTTTCAGCCACTGCAGATGACATTTCTTGAAACCGTTAAGAAAAAAATTTCTAAAAAATGATTCAAAGCAGACCAACCGGCAAATGCTAACATAACATGATCGTCAATGCTGTGTATTTTTCGAATAGTGCGATCATCTTGTAAAGTCGGAATCGACTTTTTTTCAACCCCGATTACAACACAATTCTTTCCTACCACGCCAATCTGAACACAAAACTTCAAAACAAAATAAATCACATAAGAATTAAAAAAAGTATCTTAAACAAAAAGCAAATTTTGTGGTATAGAACACAAGAAATTTACAGCTGTAGATCCCTTTTTGACTGCTTCCTGAGCATATTCAACTTGGAAAAGGTGACCATCCGGTGAAAAAATAGTTATCGCACGGTCATAGCGCTCCATTTTGAAAACCCCTGAACAAGGAAGAAGTATTTATTTCAAAAGCAAACAAACAATATGGATCAAAATAGAGGCTAATAGGCTACGAATCAGAAACGTAAATTAGTCTCTCAATACGTAACAGCGCAAGATGGAGCATGAACACAAACGCATCAGTTTCCAAGAAGCTTTAAAAGGATAAACAGTAACCTACAAGAAGGCAATAACAACCCACTCAACATCCGACATCATTACTAAACAACTTCAACTCCCCCGTACAAACACTTTCCTAGATAGGAGGCACCATACTTAATGGGGCACATCCCGTAAGCACTGACCAAAGCAAGCGAGGAGACCCTGACTTAAAAAAAACTGACCTAAAATTTTTCCGGTAATCCGGTACAAGCGATTAATTTCAGAAAATCAAAATTAAGCCGGAAAGATTGACTCATTAAATCGTTTGCCTGACTTTTCCCTTCTAACACCTGAAGCCAAAAAATTTCAAATTCTAGCCAAACAAGATCATGGCTTGGAAGTTAACAGCCACGGTCGTTCACAAATTACATGCAACGCCCCCTTACCTAGGAAATTCCCAAAAAGTTAACAATGTATCTTATATGAACTGAAGGCAGTTGGCTACTTGCTAAGGCTTCCTGCCACGATCTGATTCAAAATCATCCACGCAGCGCTAAACCCAGACATAACAACAGGACTGACCAGTTTCTAACTGCTACTAATACTGCATTATTTCTCATTCTCATTTCTCCTTCCAAAAAAACAAAAAGTTGTATTTAAAAAATATAGAAACATGACTTGAATTTGACTTGCCCAAACCGTAACTCAAACGCCTGAAAAAACTGTTCCTGGAGAGCTTGACCTCCAACTTCCTTATCAAAACACACTAACTTCAGTTAAACCTAAATGCGAAGTCAAACTAACAGGGGAACAACAACGATGAAAGCTGATTCTGACCTACGAATGAAATAATTTCAGAAATTGAAAAATTTTAACCGCACGATCAAACGCAAAGAATAACACAAAAGTGTTGGCAGGAGTCCAAGTCCCCAAAACACCAGTCCTACAAAGAAACGGATCCAATGTAAAACATGTAAAAAGCAGAAGTTGAGGAAGGCATGATAACAGGTTTAGTATCAGTTCCAAACGCAACAAAATTTGAATGTGCCGTGAAGTATATGGCGAGCTTCTACAAAGGAGGAACGACAGTAATGAAGAGGTAAATTTTGGCAATGGTGGGTTGCATCTCAACCTCTCTATTTAAGTTTCTGAACCTTTTCACCACTTGCTTTTCAGAGTAATGGGCGTTTCTCTACAAAACAAAAAGAACATTCTTAGAAATTCGTTTACGCTGTTTCAAAATAACTACTTTGACTTACTTTCTGCGTCATTTTTTAACGTTCTTTATCCGCATGCAGCAGCTTTACTTCTGTTTTTAAGGTGACTGCAGTTGATTTTTTTTTTTTGCATAAATGTTTTTTTTTAATGAATTTTATTTTGCAGTGGCCTTGTGTATATTTTTCTTCAGTATTTACTCGTGAGAGTATGCAGTTTTTTCCTTTCCTTATTTTACTAAATTCGCAGCAATGAGTTTTTCGAGACATACAGAAAAAAATAACAGTGAGAAAAAGCAGTCCGCAACAAGGACTGCTTTTTCTCACTGTTACTGTAACGCAATATGCAAGGTGCCATATAAGAAATAAACTTCCGAACAGTGACCTTCAATTTAAACCGGCTGCAAAACAAGCACCGTTGAGTTTCTACAAACATTTTAAAACAGAACTTGGGACAGCATTGCTTTGAAGATCTGTTAGCCAAGTCGTGCAAAAATATGCTGTTACAAATTTGAACGGTTATGCTGAGCCCCCACGCTTGTAATTGTACAAGCCTGAAGACGGTTAAGGTTTTTTCCTCTTTTGTTGTGCCGTTGCTCACCAAGTCGAATAAGCGGTGACGGCTCCAAAATGAGCTGCTGCACATCCACGCTGCAAATAATATTAAAAGCACAGTAGTACTTCAATGTCTTGTACTGCTAACGTTTGAATTCATCCATTTAAACGCTTGAAGGGGATTATTGGGGTGACAATAAAGGGGATCGAGAAATCTGCTCAAGGAAATCACATGCTACTAAAAGTTTAGCAAAAGGAGTACTATGGAAAGAAAGAAGCAGCAAATATTGTCTTAAAGAAATCTGCTGGATCGTTGCAGCAAAGGAACTCGGTATTATAATAGGTTAAAGACGCACACCACTACAAATTTGGAAATATTGTGCTGAAACCGGGAGTTTTTTTCAAAAGAATGCATGTAAATTACTGATTCAAAAACAGTACAAAAGCAGTAAAAGTTAACATAGTCCTGGGGAGAAATGTTAAGGTGTTGGAAGAAGAACACTGGTAAATGCACTTCAGAGAAAAGACGCCATATCGATAACACTTGAAACAAAAAGTGAAGAACACGTTTCACGCTCACTTTTGAGTTTTTTTACAAAGACAATGTAAAGCATATCATTAAAAAAATGCTTAAATGAGATATGTTAGGAGATGAACAACTGTAACCTGACACAGTACCCTTAGGGGCTGCCGGAACGTTAGGCAAAAGAAATTATTATCGGGTAAATAACATATACCTGTAAGAATTCAGCGGGAAAAATTGTAACAGATGAAAAAAAAAGCCTTGATGAACAATATCCAGTTCCTATTTGAAGGGGACCAGGAAATTTATTTTTAAAAATAAAATATATTAATGAAAAGTGATGAGTAGGAAAATAGGAAAGAATACAAAAAATAGAAAAAAAATGATTTCTGGCGGAAAGAAAATAGAAGAATTCTGAAAAATAACGTACGACAAAAGAACACTCATTTGAATAACCGCTCTGAAAACAAGAGAACAAAGAAAAAAACACAGGAGAGGTGGCGCGATCACAAACACCGCCCGGGCTTAATCCGTATCCAGTTCTCAGTTCCATGCCTATGTTAGCAGGGACTAGTTCCTGAATAATTCAACGGCAAGCTTTCCAATTAGGAAAACGTAGTTGTTGCCGATGACACCGCTGGGGCACTGACAAAGTGATGTTACAAAATGACATAAGAGCCGAAATGAAAATTCCGCATCAGGTCGCTAAAAGCTCAACGACCAACCTGAACTTGCCTCAGATGAATCATTCCGGGCAAAAAATCTTTCACGCAGAAATTGAAGGTAGGTTAACACTGAAAAAAGCACTTCTGGGACTGGGCACACTTGTCTGCCATAGATATGCCAGTAACATCCTGGGTAAAAAAAATGGAATATTTCAAAAAAACAAGTACTATTCCCAAGGTAAAAATCAAAAAAGATAACTGCTAGCAAGTCGTACCATGCAAAAAAAAACCGCAAAATTTATTAGTAAAATTAATATACACCAGTAAAAGTTGGAAAAAAAGGAAAAAATAATAAGAAAAATATTGCCTTAAAAAAGTTGCTGGACTGTAAAAAAAAAAAATCTAGCGACAAAATAAGCATTACAAAACTTAAAGAACGAATTCACTGTTCACTTTACTCGCTTTCCGCGGGCTTCGTGCTTCTTATCAACCTTCTCCTCTATATTGTTCTATCAAAAAGATTTTCCCTCTACTTATCCATAGTTTTTTCTTGTACTCAATACTGCAGACTGCACCACTTTAAAGGTAATTTGTAATGCTCCATCGCACCTTGGTATTAATTAAATAATTTCCTCGTCTAAACCGTCCTTTCTCACAGCCGCATGTCTATAACAGGTCTGGTCGCCATCTGCCATCTTATGTTCCGCTTTTCTCCCGCTTACATTTCAAGATCAACAAGGAAAATGTCTTCTCACATTTTTCAGCGTATTAGTAAAAAGCTTTCTGGACAGTTTCATTGAGCATAACACATCTTTACTACAAATGAAACTACAACCTAACCTGAGCTCTCGAATACAAAAAACTTCGGTTTGTTAGACAAAGGCATTTCCATCTAACAATGAATACAAATCGGCTATAAGGTCAAAAAATGAGAGAAGAAAGTTAGTCTTATGCGAGCCATAAATCGTCACTTTTATCATCAAGCAAGCTTTCAAAGCAACAAAAACTAAATGTCACGTCTCTTGGTACCTCCACGTAATTCAGGCGAACACTTAACATTCGTTTGCTAAAATAAGTCACTTTCTTTTGACACCCCCAGAAAAAACTACTCTAAGTGAAGCTCAACTTGAGCAAACCGCACCAGTGCCACCTGAACCTAATGATAATTCCCATCCCTTCCACTGATTTTCTTTCATGGCAGCGATAACAGAAATGCAACGGTTACAGGTCTGAACGAAACAGTGAAACCGCTGGAGTCTACGCCACTAATGACAACGTTCCAAAGGTGCACCGATGACTATTGGTCATCAAGTTTCTGTATCCAGCAAAGACTGGTGAAAGAATTGGGCAAATTGCACATATTATAGGATTCGGGCATCCTTCTCTCATGTACTAATACTGTACGAGGAATTTGTACACACCATTCTGGCGGGTTGACTGCTTGAGAGTGCTTTTTCTCACACTGTGGACATTGATTGCAGCACTATAACAACGTGTATAGTTGCAATTATAACGAAGTGACGACCATAAAACGACAATTACTTTTTGAATTAAATTAGCGCGCGAAAACAGAGCGTACAAATCTTAAAACTGTTCCGAACGAGTACCGTTGGTCAGCTATAACTCCGATTAACTTTTGTTACTAAAATTGTAATTGTCTTTTGGTTTCTGAGACAGTGGATTTTCTTTCCGATTTTCAATTTTCATTTGAAGCATAACATTCTGTAGAGTGGAACATTAACTGAAATAGCGAGCATGATTGTTGCTGTTAACTTAACTTCTGGAGCCTGTTAATGAAGCAGATAAAATGCGCTTTGGTCGATTTGTTTTGAGTGCGTTTCTAGAAAGGAAAGCTTTCCAGAACCAGTGTTAAATCTTGTGGACTTTGGAGAGAAAAGATTATTAAGAAGTTTTTCAACACCGGTACTGGAAGTCCATTTTGTGAAATCTACATTCATATTTTTTTTTGTGTGAAACAAATAATTTAATGACAGTATTTTACAGATAATTTTTTAAAATGGCTGAGCCTGAAAGCAGTCAAGGTATTTTTTTAGTTTTCATGAAACAGGAACTTTTGTTTAAATTTTATATTACTTATTGTAGAGTTGTCATTATCATATTATGAACTGCTCGTTATCTTCAGGAGCGAATGGAGAATCATCGCAAAGCAATAGCCGGGGACCTGATATCGAGTTTGAAGAAATCTTTGGTGGTGATGATGCTCCTGCCGAAGAAGAAGAGGAGGAAGAAGGGGAAAACCTCTTTGGCGAAAATATGGAGAGGTAATTTTCACTTCTTTTATGATGCCTTTGAGATAGGTAGTTCTTTCTTGCAAGACCAGAAAACTAGTAAATTAGCAGATGAGAGTGAAATTAACTTTAACATTTGGCTTTTTTCCGAAAGAGAGGGTTTCATATAAAATCGATTTTTAGAGACTATCGCCCTCAGCCTGAGTTAGATGTGTACTCGGGGTCTGGTTTGGATGATGACTCTGAGTTGCAAGAGTTATCTCCTGCAGCTCGTCGAGAAGCAGAAATGGAGATGGACCGGCGCGATAATGTTGCTGATGATCTAGGCTTGTTTTATGAACAGGTTAGTAACACACCACTTCTGTTAATGGTGCACTGTTCTTGAGGTAAAAATGGCTAGCGAGTGAATACCATAGGTGTTGTTTCACGTTCCTAAAAGTTTTTTCGATTGTTCCATAGATTTTTAAAAATTTTATTTTACCGGTTACAGGATGATGAGCGTGAGACACGGAGCAGGCGCAGAAGATTTGGACGACGGGAAGAGGATATAGGTGAAATGCCAATGGAGGAGGAGGAAATGCCTATTGACATATTAGAGAATATGAGGGGAAGATCCACTCGTGACCACGTTAAGGACGAAGCTGTTGGCAAGGAAATTGAAAGACGGTATTTTTTCGCTACATTTTAGAGCTAGACATGTATCAGACCACTTTTTCATTCGTTATTTACTTGCGAGGGTCTTTAATTGATAAAAGCTATTTGCAGTTTTAATAGTTTTCTCCGTGCCTACAAGGACCCTGAAACTAAGAAGCTGAAATACATCGAAGCTATAAAACTAATGGTAGCTGACAATCGGGAATCGTTAATTGTTGACTATGATGATTTAGCACAAGAAACTGGAGAGCAAAATATTTGCTATTTCTTGCCAGAAGCTCCAGCTCCTGTTAGTTTAGTTTCTTATTTTTTTCTATGAATATTCCAGTTGATACTGTAGTGAAAAATTGGGGAATAATTAAGGTCCTTTCTCGCTTGGATCGTGCAGCCACGGACGTTGTTTTAATGATGTATCCGTATTACACTCGTATCACTCCTGAGATAAAGGTAAGAGTGAGATAAATTCCCGTCCGCTTTTCGTTACCCCAACCTTAAAAATGCGAACCATTTATCGTTTTAAGGTTCGCATTCGCGGTCTGCCGGTCGAGGAAGAAATCCGGATGTTGAGACAGGCGCATTTGAATATGCTAATCAAAGTAACTGGCGTGATGACAATTACTACAGGTGTACTTTAAGTGTCACGTTTTATTGCAACTTTCATTTCTCTAATGTTAAATTAAATATTTTTTAAACACCTCTCAATTTTTATGTAGGTGGTTGACTTTGTCTACGAGTGCTTTCTCATTTGATTGTTAGCTTGCTTTTTTTGATACTTTTATTTCTTGACCAGGTATTCTGCCGCAGCTCTCCATTGTTAAGTTTGATTGTACCTCTTGCGGCTACCTGCTGGGACCATTTTTACAACGGGAAGATGAGGAAGTGAAGCCATCGACATGCCCATCTTGTCAGAGTAGAGGACCGTTTGAACTAAACATGGAAGAAACAATATATCGTAATTATCAGCGTATAACTATACAAGAGGCCCCAAACACCATAGCCGCTGGGCGTCTTCCTCGAAGTAAAGACGTGGTTCTGACTGGCGATCTTTGCGATTCTTGTAAACCAGGAGAAGAGATAGTAGGGCATTTCTTTACTTCAGCGCATGTCTTTTTCTTGGTCTTACAGCCCAATTTTTCTAGACAGTAACTGGCATATATAAGCTCGTCCTTGACATGTCATTGAACAACAAACAAGGGTTTCCGGTCTTTAACACTATTATTGAAGCTAATCATATAGACAAGAAAGATGGTATTGTATCAGACAGTCTCACCGATACAGACATTGAGGTATAGTTATAATTTCTTCTGCAATATACTGGTTGACCTTCCGCTGTATAGTCTCATAACAAGGTTTTTTAGGCATTTTTTCGTTATAAGTGTTTATTTTTTTGGGGTTTTAATTTTTCCTCACACGTAGGACCTATTTGGAAGCCAGTTGGTAAGTGAGCCAGTTTAGAGAACAAGGCTAAAATAAGTAGCCATATTCCAGTTGCTCTCCGTAGAGTATTCTTTTCAGACTGATTTAGAGTATCGTTTCTTGGAATTGAAATTGTGGAAACCCACGGGAACACTGAGGATTTGAGTGCTAATTTATATTCTTTTTTCATTGTATATGTGTTTCTGTAATTTTTTAATTCAGGCTATACGAGACTTATCAAAGGACAGCTCCATTTCTGAGAGAATTTTTGCAAGCATAGCGCCTTCTATATACGGACACAAAGATATTAAACGTGCTATTGCTTTAGCGCTTTTCGGGTAAGTAACGAACTGTGAGACGAAGTCATGCTCTGGAAATTGGTTTTCATTTCTGTTTTCTTTGTTACGTTTCACTACCTTTAATGTCGGTTCTGTTTATGTGTTGTTATGGAAGTTGGCGTTACAAGTAATTTGTAGTGGTGAGCACAAGGACCCTAAACAGAAACACAAGCTTCGAGGAGATATCAATGTGTTGCTGTGTGGTGATCCGGGTACCGCAAAGTCACAGTTCCTAAGATATGCTTCTCATATTGCTCCCCGTGCTGTATTAACTACAGGACAAGGTTTAGTTCCTTATCATCGCATCCGTCTGCGTTAGTGTATGATTATTGTCTCAATTAAGGGGCTTCTGCTGTTGGTCTAACTGCGTACGTTCAGCGCCATCCTGTGACAAAGGAATGGACACTTGAGGCTGGAGCAATGGTTCTCGCGGATAAAGGGGTCTGTCTCATTGATGAGTTCGACAAGATGAATGACCAGGTTTTTCTTTTCCATTATTTGTTTTTTTCCTTAATGTTATACTTTTTTTTAAAAATACAGGTTTTGATTGCAGGACAGAACATCTATACACGAGGCAATGGAACAGCAGTCGATCTCGATATCGAAAGCTGGGATAGTGACTTCTTTGCAGGCGAGATGTACTGTAATCGCTGCAGCAAACCCAAGTGGAGGCAGATACGACCCGTCTCGGACATTTTCGGATAACGTTGATCTCACCGAACCAATCTTGAGCCGTTTCGATGTTCTCTGTGTTGTTAGAGATATTGTAAGCTTGAATCTACTAATCATTAATTGAATGTGAGTACTGTTTAGTTAAACGTCTATTGTTTGAGGTTGATTCGGTAGAAGATGAAAGACTTGCCAAATTCGTTGTAAGTAGTCATCGGAAACTACACCCTAACGCGCTTGCTAGGAACTTAGATAATGATGACACAAATACGGTCAGAAGTTACTGTATTTCCTTTTTTGTATGCATACACTTAATTTGCCTGCAATTTTTAAATTATTTTAACTGTTGCAGAAAGGGAAAGAATTTGATGTGGAACTAATCCCACAGGATCTACTCCGGAAATATATAATTTATGCCAGGGAACGTGTTCATCCAAAATTGGAGTTGGTGTCACACGAAAAAATAACGAAACTCTACACTGAGCTGAGAAAGCAGTCAAAGGTAAGTAAACCCTCACTTAAGCAAAGCCTCTTTTTGTCCAACAGTTCTTTCAACCGAACTTTTGAAGTCTACTGGAGCAGTTGCGGTCACAGTGCGACAGATTGAGTCTCTAGTGCGTCTTGCTGAAGCGCATGCCAAACTACATCTTCGGAATTATGTTTGCGAAGATGATGTTGACGTTGCAATATCGGTGATGCTGGAGTCATTCATCAGTACACAGAAAGCGAACACTGTTAGATTCATGAGAAAAGTAATCCATTTCACTTTCTATTTTGAAGCTCGCATCTTTGAATCCTGAGCTTTTTTTATTAGAAGAAGCAGTGATAATTCCTTTTAGGTATTTTCAAAATACTTAAATGCTAATCGTGACAACAACGAGCTTTTGCTGTTCTTGTTGAAACAACTTGTGCGAGACCAGCTCAGATATGAGCAGGCTCGTGGCCAGGGGTCTGAAGTTTCAGCTGTTGCAGTTCCAGAAGAAGACTTCGTTGACAGAGTACTTTTTCAGTTCTTTTTTTTTTTTTTTTTTTTTAGCTACCTGACAGTCTGGACCTAATTTTTTAATTTTAGGCTCGGCGGATGCGTATTGAGAATGTTAAGAACTTCTATCGGTCTCCTGTCTTTGTTTCGAATCATTTTATGTACGATTCTGCCCGAAAAGTCATTGTTCAACAGTTTTTCTGATCTGTGTGAGATGATTTCACGGAAGAATTTACCTTTTTCTAATACATAGTTTTGAGTATATCTGAAGTGGAAAATGTAGTTCATTTCTCCACTCTCTGTTTTTTTTTGTTGGCTGTAAATTCCGAGAAGCCCATGAA
This sequence comes from Enterobius vermicularis, assembly GCA_900576705.1. Taxonomy (NCBI): domain Eukaryota; kingdom Metazoa; phylum Nematoda; class Chromadorea; order Rhabditida; family Oxyuridae; genus Enterobius; species Enterobius vermicularis. Next base: position 15,510 of record UXUI01008251.1, read on the forward strand.
TTTGGACGATGAGCTTCTGATTTGTTTGCTACGCTGATCTTTGTATTTCCTGGGATGTTGTATTGGCGTTCAAATGAGCAGCGTTTGTTTTAGCCTTCTGGCTCAGACGTCTACGTATTTGCGCTACGGAGCACCAACCAATACAAAAAGCTCGGTTTTTTAGTGCATGCTATTGTTACTTCCTTACTCCACAATATTTTTTGCTGTATCCGTTTTTTTTTTCTTTGATTTCTTTTAGTTGAATGTTAAGGGAAGAGCTACGTAGTGATTGTGAATGGCGTGTTGTTTGCTTTTTGTATATAAGCGGAGAACTTTATGGAGGTTTTGACTGAACAGTCATCAATAAAGGTTCCCCAGGTTTCTTCCAGCTTTGAATTGGTCATTCGAGGTCTTTAATGTCTGCGTGCTTCGAGGGTGTTTTTTTTTTTT
>UXUI01008252.1:2036-23045 GCA_900576705.1 Enterobius vermicularis
CTTCAAATACAACTGCATACATCTGTATTTGAATTTTCTTTCCATTATCGGCATACAGTTGTGCAATATTTAGAAGACCATACATTTGTATTATATGCATTACCAACATGTTGTTGATGATTTCCAGCAAATCATTTTTGTCTCGTCTGCATTGATTGTTGCCTTTTTTTGTTATTCTTTTAAAAATTTATAAAGAAGAAAAAAACAATTCAACAATACTCAGACGTCTCATTTTTCTTGCGAATATACTTTAGAAGATGAAAACAGAAAATGCTAAGAAAAAAATTCAGTTTTTAGATTTTGATGAAAATCTTTAACATCGTATAATCAACAAAACAAACAAAAAACATTCAACAATTTACCGGTTATTTTTTAGAAAGCATATTTAAAAGTGTGGTATCACTCCTATATTAGTCAACTGTCATCCCAACTTTCAGCATTTCATTTTGCCTGTTAGACTTGTACCAGGTGAAAAATTCATGAAGACTGTAAAAAAAGAGGATGTTAACAACAGATGCGCAACAAGAAGAACAACAAAAAAGTTTTAAAAACTGCTAAAAAAAGTAGAATTAACGATATTTCTTCCAAACTTACCATTTTTTACAACATTTGCATAACAAATTTTTGCTGTTTATTTCCCATGTAGTATTTAATATTACAAAAAAAAAGCACAAAAAGGGTATTTTTGAAACGTTCTTCTTTTTTTTTTCTTTTTTGTTATAGATGTAGTTCAGAAATCTGTTCCTAAAGTTAAGCAGTTTTTTACCAACGGATGTCAAACATAATGACAGAATATCGTTCAATATGTTTCACTTTCAGTGCAGTCACTTCATTTTAATTTTAACTGTGAAATAAATGAATGCTGTTTCCCCTGTCAATACTCTCCTTCACTATTTTACTTTTCTTGACTGTGCATAAATGATTTGAAGATTGATTAAATAACCATAAACGAGTCAGTCAATATGGGCAGTTATTGGTTCGTATTCATCGATAACATTTTCTTAAAGCTTTGGCCGGAAAACTTTGGAGTTTTTTGAAATAAAGACAAAGAATTTTAAACGTTGTAGAAAAGTTGGTAAAAATGACAGGAATGCAGAAGGGGAAAATTGATGTTACAAACGGAAAATCAACAAATTTATTGGACAACATGCACGGTGTTTATCACTTAGTTCGGTTTATTTCGTTACTACATTTCATGGTAAATTTTTAAATTATATTGAAATTACTTAAAAGAAGGCAATAAAATTCAGTTCGTATATAAGTTGACAGAAAAAGAGGAAATGAAAAAAAAAAAAAAGAACGGAAAGGAAAAGGGAGACTACCGACGTTTTACTGAAGTTGATTCAAAATTATATGTCCCTAGCTCTGTGCTTTAATTGCAAATAAAAAATAATTTATAAAGTAATGGAGTAATGGAGAAGGAGGAAGACATACTGAGATAAGGTGAGGTGAAAGAGACATGAGGGAGGAGCCGTGGAGAAGGAATGGCAATTGCTGCAAGTTTGCTACAGTTTAGTGTTTAACCATTTCTCTACATTTTATTCCTTTACGCTTCGTTTTAATTTTCAATTCCTTTACGTTTTCAGCTTTTCTTTCGATGGTAACATTCCGCAAACTTTTCTTCTTCTGCTTTACAAAAACTAATAAAATTTTCTATAGCACCATCCATATGCCTATTTAATATATATACATATATATCCTTCCCAACCCTCTTATTCATATATACAAATGTTTTTGTAAATGTTTACTGTTGGTTATTCGTTTGAGCGTATTTATTTAAAACGCATCTGTTTTCGTCGAAAATTCTTCTCCTCCTCCTTTTTCTTTTCTGGGTTTAATCAGCTGAGGGCCAGAAAATCCATTCAGTGTTACTCATCTTTTCAGTTTCGCGTAAAGTTGGTATGGTAGACGGAAGCCGTCAAGTACCCTTATTTGGAATGGTTGTTCTTCTTTTCCTTTTCAGATGTACACCGCACCCGTTAAGCAGTTATTTCAAACGGTACAGCTGAGGTCAAAATATAATGTTTAATTTAGTTGCACTTTAGAAGGGTCATCGAGACAGGAACAAATATCGGTTTACAGGCGACATAAAAATTTTGGTAACAAAATATGTCAGAATAAAGGAAAAGAAAGAGAAAATCGGTAACGAAAGTTAGTGAAGATTAAAAAAAAATCCATTCGTATATGAAATATTTTCGAGCATAATGAAAACTTTTAAATTCCTTAAAACCTAGTAAAAAATGTCGTAGTTACCGTTACTGTTGAAGTAACTATTAATTTTGTTTTTATAGCACTTAATTTTCGTCAGCCTTTTTTCCCCTCTGCATACCTTTATTTCTCCCGTATCAAACTTTTGTCTTAAATTACTTTCTCACTTGTTCAAAAAAAAGAAGCAATACAAAAGATTTTTTTTATCTTAGATAATCTGGTTTATGATGAAGAATGACGACGACAGCGACGTATATGAACGTGGATCTGATGCAATGTTGCAGACGAATGGCAGCGACAGCAGCGGCAGCAGAACAACAAACAACAACGGTCTCATCTCTCCTCTCAATCCGAATAAATATGGGCCATTGTCGAGAGGTCAAAAACCAAAGTTAAGAAGAAAGAAGCATTTTGCTTTTTTTTTCTTTCTATTAATGACAGTTAACAATGTTATGTTGCTTTGGGAAAGAGGATAATGAAAAGAAAGACCAAAAGAAATTGTAGACAGCTGAGAATAATTAAACAAACCACGTTCTTTTCTTATCTTTTTGCTTTCCTATTATTCTGGCTATATTTAGCGCTAAAAATTGCAAAAATTAAAAAAAAATAATAATTGAAAAGAGGAAACGAATAAGATTTTTGATGACAACTGTTTGTAAGCCTTTGAAATGTTTAGTTTTATTACAGTAAGCAGCGGTAAACCAACAAGGTTATTAAATAGCTAACAACAAACTGGCGACAGATGCCGGTAAAACGGTTCTTAGACCGGTTAGGTGATGGTAGTATTCGACAATCTTTTTAACTTTTATATTCGTCGGAAATCTGCTGTTGTTGTTGCACGGCCATTGTCTGTTTTTATACAGCTCTATTTAAGTTGCCCAACTTTTATTCTGTCTTACTGTTTTGGTGAAACGAATTGGCATCCCAGTTCTCTTTTTTTGTCTTTTAATTGATTTTTTTAACTTCCTTTTCTTTGCAATAATTACGCAGAGTAGTTGAGGAACTAAGGCTATCAGTATGAGGGAAACAACGGATCCCTTAAAATACTTTTTTATGATCTGTTTTTGTAAACTTTACAATGCAGATGCCGGAAATTGAAACCACCAAATACCAATGTTAAATGTAAATGCTCATTCTGTCCTTAATTTTTTCCCCTCTATTTGTCTGTAAAATATTTTTGCTCTCAGCACGTCAGGAAACCAATAACAATTTTCGATTAACAAAAACAGATTTACTCGTGTATTTATGTATACAGGAATTTGAAATGTAAGAAAAACATGCTGAAAGGTAGACAAAAAATTGAAATAATAGAGATTGAGATCATTGACTGTATTTTTTCTCCTTTTTTTGTTTTTGTTTTTGTTTTTTTTTACGTCTTAAAGTTCCCTTCTGTCGCTTTTTTTTGATTCGGAGCCAGAACATATAGCCGACAAGACAGGTAGAAACTGCGGAAGAAATGACTGCACAACGTCAGCACTTTTTTACTCATTTACAGGACAGAATATCGGCAAAGGGAGACATTATGGTGTCTGTGGGTGTTTTTGTGAACCCGCCAGAGATGTTCACAACGAATACACGTGAACAGACCGTCAGAAAAATTTTCTACACCAGATCGGATGTATGCTATTGATGTTTATGATCAGGCAGATATTTTATAGGTCATGACGTTGGTGGGATTTCTATCGACCACTTTACAAACTTTCGCAGAATCACGGGACAACAGTATTGTTTCATCGAACAACAAATAATCATCTGTCTTATCCAAATGCGACCTAAGGTCATTGTCTGTGAAGTTCGCTGTTAGTTAAAAATATCAGTTTTTATTTCAGGCGCAAATCATAAAGTTAATTTTCATTTCGCCCAATTTTCTCTAATCACAGTTGTCAGTGAAACCTTTTGTTTCATAAAAGACACCAAATAAAATAAAAGTATATTACATCCGTAAGAGTAAAAACTATAAGTGGGCGGAAAAGTTTTTAGTTTAAGATCTGTTTATAAGAACAAAAGTCTTTTTTTTTTCACTTTTTTTAAAACTTAAATCAGTCAGGTGAGAGGACTGCTGCTGGTACAGACAACGACTGTTTGATGATGGCTAGAAAACTAGAGGATAGAGTGGAAATGGAGAGGAAAGGAACAAGGATGGGGGGAAAAATTGGCAGAAACAGAGATGTGGTTGTTGACTCAGCATTTTAATCTGTCAATTCTTGAACAAACTAAGCTGATATAGTGAAGAATCAGAAATAGGGCACAAAACTCAGAGGAAGTGAGGAGAGATTGGTAGGTACTTGTTGTCTTTATAAGACAAACAGAAAAGTTCAGTCGGCGGTTTTTGATGAAATATATACAACAGATTTTTTCGCAAGAAGTTTCTCCCCATTTATTAGCTGCCAACCGAATTTATTTTTGTGGACTGATAAGAGGAGAATTTTTGGGAATATAAACTTGGAATTGCTAAATGTTACCTCCGCTAGATGTCCTTCTATTTCTCACCGAAATTTACATGTATGTTAACTGATCCATTTTGTTGTTTCGTTGTCTTCATTTTGCTACCCTTTTCACGCTTCTTCTAAGTTAAATATTAATTTGGGATGAAACGTCAATGGGTCATTGTTGATGTTCTAATTCCTAAATTTCCTGCAACTTCATACTTTATTTTCAGTTCTGTTATTAGCATCTTCTGCAGAACAGTAGTTGCTGTTGTTGTTTCATTTGTGCTTGAATATAAGCTGCATCATCATATGAATATTCTAAAAATTCTAAACAACTTATTTTAGTAGTAGTGCAAGGTGCTTTAGTAAAAGATCGTAATATGCCGTATGTCCTTCGTATCTGTATATTAGCTGTATAATCGTTTGGATTATACGTTTGGAAAATTGCCGTGTTTGTTGCGACAAATGGCTATGAGAAGTTTTTTGAACCGTTAAAGGGGAACATTATTAAAAATTTGTTGGTTTTAATTTTTTCCTTTGCCATCTTCAAGAATGTCTTCTTCTTATTTTCTAATTTTTCTTCTTTTATCCTTTTGAGCCAAACATAAATATCATTTTTCTTTACATCCGTACCCTTTCACCCCCTCTGCTGAATCCTACTTAAGCTATACACTATAATCCATTCTCTATTACTATCATTTAATTATATTTTCTTTTAGTTAAAAATGTCAATTTTACTGATAAAAATATCGAGTTTTGGACTAATCATAGATGGAAAGAAGGGGTTAAGGGCAGCAGAGAAATGGCAAGCAGGATCGAAGAAAATGGCTGAGCAGAGGCAGATTGCTGGCAGAGGTTTTTAGTTTCTAATAAAGCTAAAGATCACACCAAAAAACAATAGCGACAGCAACAACGGCAACATACTAGATTTGGTTCTACAAGTATTATTTTTGGATAGCAACCTTGGAGTTTGAAAAAATTTTTCGCTTTCTGTTCCGATGCATCCCAGTGAATCATCACATTCATCGAGCGATGCACGTGATCGTGTCGCTAGTTTAATATTTGTACTTTTTTGCACTTTTCTCTCTGCTCCTTCTTTTTCGCTGTTTAATTCCGAATAACGTGTTTGATTCTTCCAATTTTCCCTGCTTTTTATTTTTATTTTCTAAGAACAACACCATATACCATTTTCATCCGATACTAAAAACCAAAACAATATATGCGCTCAATTTTGCTTTCTCTCCTTCATTTTGGCGCTTCTACTGCTGTTTACCTTGCTCGTATATTGATGTCCATTAATATACTATAGTTTTACCGCCACTTCTGGATCTATCAACTAACTAAATAATTAACTAATCGATTAACCTACCTAACCAATCAACTAATCACCGTTCAGCCGTTTGTTTAAAGTCATCGTCAGTCAATTTCCTCTTTTGCTGAACATTCACTTGAGGATGAAGTACAGTATAAGTTCAAAAAATTTGAAATTAGAAAAGCATTCTTGGCGTCTCTGACCGTCACTATTCATTTTTAAGTGCGTAGATCGGTTTATTTCAGTTTCACTTTTATCAATCCTCTTATCAGCGGGGTGCTGCTGTTTCGTTTATAGCAAAAACTGTTATTGCTGTAGTTATTGTCAAATGGTGACTGTAGCGATGATAATGGTAGAAATATCGGTGTTTTTACTTTGTTACTGTTGAAGGTGCGATACTATCCTGTTGCAGTATCACAGTTTTGTATGACAGTCGCTGATAGAGAAAAAAATGGGGCTATAAGCAAAACAGAAAGTGAACCAAACGAACCATTTATTGTCTTGTTGAAGCGCATCACAACATAGACACAGCGCAAGCACACAAACACGCACATACATTACAGGATATATTGGCGTGTACTCCATAGGGTTTATCGATTTTTAAGATCAATATGCAGAAAAGCATTCGGAATTGCATCAAACATGCAACAGCAGCTCAACCAAAAGCAACTAAATCAAACCCCAATGAAGGAATAGAACAAAAAAAAAAAAACCCCGAGACTTTTGCTCCATTTTATGTAGACATGAATATACATTTGGTTATATTCATATGCATATAAACGAATGTGTTTATATGGGCCAACATGAATAATACCAGTTGCGATGTAATAGGAGGGGAGCATTATCACCAAACAATAACCAGCCAACCATTGTTGCAGGCTCTATTTTGTCCTCTCCTTCCTTCTCCTCCTCTTCTGTCTCCACTTTCCTCCTCCTCTCTCAACTCCTCTTTACTCCACCCACTTTCCCCGTTCTGCTTGTTTTCCTCTCTGGAGACGCCGAAACAACAAATACACTGCCGCGATGTTTGATTCCCTATATGCATATAATTCTTCTAGCAGTGTTCTATAGTTAGGACGCCACATATTCGGTGTACCTCGCTGCCACAAAATTTGTCTTTCCAAACATATCTGTATTTGGGGTACAATTATTTCTTGTTGCGTTTCCATTGTAGAATAATGCTTCAGACGCTGGTATTTGTTGACAGTTGAAAATTCTTACTTTTTGGGGTATAGTACTTCTGTTTTTCTAACTACATTTTTGCCTCCACATTTTATCCAGTTTTGAATTTTTATGTATTTTTGATGCTTTCTTTTTTACTGGTGCATTTTTTCTGTGCTAAGAAGGGGCACTGGCCGTCTTCAGGAATGGTCCGCTTCTCTGTCAGCTGATTGGTCGTGGAACGTCATCACAATCATCATCAATGTAACGATGTAGCCTATCAACATTACCATCAGTGGCTTTTTAACCGAGCTTTCTTTTTTCGCTCTCGCTGAAGATGCCGATTTTACTGGCCAATATTTCCTTCTTCTGCCGTTGTTTAATTGAGAATTAGCAAATGAACAAAGATTGGCATTTTTCCTTTATCAGCAGACTTTGGGATACACTGCTTATGTTTTTAGGATCATTTCATCGTGTTCGTATCCGTCCATTATGTTTGACATTATTGTTAGGTTGCCCTGCTCTCACTTGCGAATAGACGGAAGTGCTTGTAACGGAAACTTATAGTACTGCCTGGGTGGTCAGGATGGAAACGGCTAATGAATGGTTCATTTACAGCTGAGCATGAACTTGTTTGTTTTTGGCCTTTTTCAACAAGCAAATAGACTAGCTGACAGAGAAACTTTTTGGAAAAGAAATGAGTTTTTTGCATTATTCATTTGCCTAGAAGAATTTGTTGACTGATTAAATGATTTAACAATTTCATAGCCAAAAACCAATTTTCTCGATTTAAAAGGAACGGCGATAAGCTGAAAAAATATCTTTGCAGTGACTCAAGAAATGGATGCGCTTGAAGTCTGATTTTGAACAGCAATTAATTGAGAAGTGTCAATTGGTACCACAGAATTAGTTTTGCTTACCTGTAGTCGCACGCACTAATACGAAAAGTTCTGCCATGCTGAGGTTTTTCATAAGATATTGGTAGTTAATCGGTATTAAAATTGCCAAAATTAGGTATTGTGACAAGCATTTAACCAATTGTAAGAATAGCTTTGAGTGAACAGTTTGTTGACAAAACAAACAAAACTTGCTTACTTGTTACTTCCTCATTTTTCCGGTTTGTTTCTACTTTTTCCTTTTTTTTGCAGTCATATTAAATTTTTTATCACGGCGAATAATGCAGTTGTATCATCTGGACTGGTTTACCTCAAAAGTACTTTTGACCTTCAGAAACGTAGAGGAAAAATCGAGAGGTTTCATTTTAATTTCTTTCTTGTTTCACACTGCATTTCTACCTTTCACGTGCTTCACTCGTGTTTTTCTTCGTTATTAATCACGTTGTTTAGCTTCAGTTGATTCTTAAACCCATTCAGCAAAACATCGTTAGTCATCATCCATTCGTCAGTTTTCTATTCACATGCCTCTTCACGCAGCGCATTTACTTCCACCTCTTTTCATTCTTCCATTCGTCTTCTGCTTTTTTTTTTTTAAATGAAACTTCCCAGTTGATATGATATAAAAAATTGTATAACTTGGAGTAACGAACAAAGTATCAGTAGTGTGACCTTAGGCATAACTAGTTATAATTAGCCATTTGTTGCAGTTGTTGTTTTTGGACGTGATTTATAAAACAAATTGTATTTTGCTGGAATTTGCTGTATTTTCTGAGTGATTGAATACTTCTGTACTTCTAATAAGTTTTGGGTGCATTAAAGTGGTGGTTTCATAGGAGGCAATAGAAGGCGTGTGAGATGGATAAACTGAATTGTTACCGTTTATTGTTACGTTATTACTGAGTACCTCAATGTCTTCAGATTTCTGGCAGAAGGTTTGGTAACTGGTTTTCAGGCCAACAAACATCTGCTAACAATGGTAAAAGAACTACCAAGCAGGTAGTATTAGTCACGCTGGTTATTCGGGTGTATTAGGTGTTTCGAAATTTGAAAGAATAGTTCTTGAAACATTTGTCAAGGTAAATGTGCACGTTTCTTCTGCCGAGTTTTTTCCTTTTGTTTTTATTACAGCTTTTTAGACCTATTTTTTCGTTTCTGCTTTCTTGTTTATATTTATTTAACTCTGTGAGGCTTTAAGCAAAAAAAAATTTGAATGCTGCGGTCAGTAATAAATTTTTTATTGTTTTAAGGTATTTTAATATTGAGTGCAAATCTGATTTGTTGGGTGTTGACTGCTATGCAATATGACAGTGAAGTTTTCAATACACCATTGCCTTATTATTCCGTTGTTTAAACAAGTGAACTGATTTGAAGCGTGTGATTTTTCGGGTAGTGAATTTTGCGGACAACATATTGCATCGGATTAACATTTCTCATAGGTCATTCATATTTAACTTTAAATTATTGTTTCCCACTCTTTGGTACTGCATGTCGAAAAAAAAAAGAATGAAGAGGAAGATTTATGAGTGTTAGGTTTCAAGTACTTTGCTGTTACCTTTTTTTAACCTTCTTCTGCAGTTAATTAACTTATTGTTTTAATTGATTTGTGGGCATTTGTGTCATTACTTTTTTTGGAGGGAAGAACGAAGAAGAAAAAAAAAGGAGGAAAGGAGTGGAGAATGATTTAATATTTCCTTTATTTCTTGTTTAAACGGTTTTTAACAACATTTTTTACGTGTTAGAGAGTGCAGTTTAAGTTTTCCAAATTTATTTTTGTCGTTATCGTTAATTTTCTTGAATGTTGTGCAATTTTTTAATCTGTAGTTGCGATGGTTACAAAAAGTTTTCTGCAAGTTTAATTTGCTATAAAACTTTTTTCAATACTTTAATAAACGTTTATTTATGAAATTGAAGAATCATTAGTCGTTTTTTTTTTTTAGTTTTTATATATTCAAACTGAAAAAAAAAAATGAAAGGCAATTAGAACTTTTTTTATGATGAATCAATGAATAATGGCAACAAGCACAGAAAATTTGATTAAAAAATCTTTTCTACATTTCTTTTTTTTCCTGCTACAGTTGTTTTGTTGGAAATTTCTAACAATTAGCATAATTATTTTAGCATTTTACACGCGCTGTGTGTAAATTTGTTGACTGGCATCACTAAATTTGCCTAATTATAGTTGTGGTGCCCAATTACTGATCACTGATTATTGTTCAAACAATAAATGATGCTGTTGATGGGATAGTTTTAATGTATGATTTTGTTAAAAAAACTTTGGTGCTATTGATGGTGGTAATCAATGCCTATATTTTGAACCACCTAAACAGAACTATACCTTTAGAGGTATATGCTCTGAGAAGAGTACAGGTGATGACTCTGTTCTGTTTAGGTTCAGTGCTTCAGCTGTTGTCACACTATCTGTTTATTCAGTTTCATATGATGATAATGTTTTCTGAGATTTGCAATTCATCAACAGTTTTATTATTTTTTTCACCAAAAAAGTTGCATTTTTTCAACCAAAGCATCTTCTGTGCAGTGATACTGTTTTCAGTGTCTAATTTCCTGAATGAACAATTCTGCCAGGTTTGTTTTATCAGCTTTTTTAATACTGGACAAACAGCGATTAAATAATTCATTGAGTGGTCGTATAAGCGGTGATAGATGGATTAGGTTTAAAATATTATGTTGTTTTTATTTGTTGCACAATTTGGTCTTCTAAGATTATTAATTTGTTAAGTTCAGATTTTTTTCTCTCTTATTATTTTTTCCTTTTTGTTTACTTTTTTTAATAATCTTATTTGTTATTTTGAGCAGTTTGTTTTGGTTTGTTTGTTCGTATGCTTTTAGTTTTTTTGTCTTTTGTATCATTTGTTGCACCTCTGTGTTATCAGCGAAGCTAGAAGAGAAGTTTTTGCCATAGTTTTCTTCCTGTGGTTGATCAACTTTATGATGAGAAATAAAAAACCCTCCACTAAAAGAAGGAAGTTTTTTTGTTATTTGTCTTGTTCAATTGGGCAAACTTAGGAAAGGTTAGGACTTCATGCTTGTTGAGCTTTGTCTTCTTGTCATACAAAGGATGCATGGAACAAGTTTCATTTGTTCGACTTCTAGGTATCGGGCGGGGACGGTAGGGAGGAACGAAAAAAAGGGGGACAAATGATGGTTATATAAGTCGATTGAGCACGGGTTTGATCACAGTGCGCGGTGGAATTTCAAAATGATGTGGATTCTGTGATTTTTTTTTCTTTCACTTCAAATTTACTTTCATTTTATTTCTTTTTATTGGTTACAAGTTCACAACCTGATTGTCTCTTGGCATCTGTATTTAGGATTCACTTTTTTCTTCTTTTTTTTTTTAATTCACACTTAGTATGCAGAATCGGAGTGCATACTGTAAATTGAACTATTCTTCTAATTTTTCCACTTTTACTTTATCACAAAATTGTATTCAACAGTTTTTTTTCAATTTTGTTTTTTTCTATATTTGCTGCATTGAAAATTTAAACTTTTAGTACGTGTTTTTCAGGATGAAAAAAGGGCTTTTTTTGAGTTTTAATTACATATTGATGAGCGTATTTGCTCGGTAGAAACGTTTTTACAAAAAGACAGGAACATGGAATTTGGTAGTAATGCTATTGCAAGGATTGTTGTTTTTTGGTGATGGGCGGTTTTTGTAGAGTTTGCTTACCTGACTTTGACTGGGTTAGGCTGGGTTTGATTGGTTGGTTGGTTGGTTGGTTAGTTGGTTGATTGGTTAGTCGATGGCAGCAGTAGTATTTTCCACAACTAGTCTATAGGGCGGTTTATATATAATCATAAAAATTTTTAATTGTTATAAAGACCCGAATTTTTAGCACATTTTTTAAATGTTCTTGTTCTTTTTATTGCTGTTTAACGTCACTAACAGATACCCTTGCAACAGTTGTCTATTGGATGAGGTGGTTTAGTATGGTGTAGTTTGACGAGATTTACCTGGGCTTTTATGAGTCACTTGATAATGGATACAGAATGCAGTTGTAGAAGGCCAAGGAAGCTATAGAATGTTGGCTGCGTATTGAATGTTTATATGCATACTTTGAGCAGTAATAGCTGTAATACTCATTATATTGATGAATTTTTAATGTATTTTACATTGCCAATTTTATGCGATTAACAAGATCAAGTATAGGCAACGTCAATGATTCTGTGATTGCAATAAAGTTATCCGTATTTAACTGAAATGGTTGAAAAAATTCGCAGTATTTTCACTATTTTTTATGTTGTTGTGTTTCTTTAGTTTTATTGAATTTGTCACCAATATTTATATTTTAAATAACGAACTTTTTTCTTGACTTTATTCGTAGACTGACGCTAATTGATGATAACATTTAAGGTTAAAAAGTTGGTAGTGGAATACTTATAAAAAAATTAAAAAAAAGCAACAAACGTTTAGTATATTCGAAAAAAGCAGTTAATTTATTGCGGATATTAAGTGAAGTTTTGTTGACGAATAATGTCATTATTTGACGGCTCCTGTACCAAACAGTTAACATATTTTGATGTCACCAAATGTATTGATAGTAGCACTAATGAACCAAATGGTGACGATGAATCGATTGCTGGTAAGTTATTGCTGTTAAAGAACAAGAAGAAAATTTGTCCTTATATAGCTTAGTTTTTCTGCTAATCAGTTGCTGTGTTGGCAGCAGCAATAGATTTTATATCTTTGTTAAAGTGATATTTCATTTTTGTTTTTTTAACGTTTATTTGTTTTAAAAATAAGCTGTTTACTTTCTTTTCTTGTAAAATTTTATCTTCAGTTTTTTAGAGCATTGAATTTCGCTGAGGTGAATGAATGATTAATTTTAGATTCCTGGGTTGATATCGCTCCATCACGAGGCTCCTTGTCAAGCACCGATGCAGCTGTGACTTTTGACGCGGATGCTCTACAACGAGATTTTAGCCGGGATAGGTGGGTATCTATTCGTGTTTGTGTTCATACATACAGAATGCTTTGTTATTTCTGCTATATTCTGATGTTTGAAAAAATTTTTGGTAAAATACTCGAATTGGATTTTTTGTTATTCATCTAAATGAATTGTTCTGCAACGATAATTAACAAAGTCAGAATTTGTTAGTTAGTCGAAGTGGCTTTATATACATGTTTCATTATGCGTTATCTCTTCGTTTGTTTATTTTTTTTAGTCCGGTTAGTGTTCATAGTTCAATCATCGAATTCGAAGCTAATTTGGAGCAAGTAAAGTGTCGTCTGACAAAAGATTTGCCAACAAGAATGTCAACAGATTGGATATGGGATTGGAGTAGTCGACCTGAATGTGTTCCTGTTGGGTAAGTGCTGTGTTTTGATGTAGTTAATGCCGAATAGTTTCTATCGTTCTTTATAGTTTTTGAATCTGTGCATAACATTAGTTAAATGAGCAATTAACTAGTGAACTCTTATTTTTTTTAGGGATAAATTTGAACTTTTTTTACTTATATCATTTTGTTGTTCAAAAATCTCATGTTGTGACTTGACACATTTTATGTGATGTTAAAAGACATTTATGGATTTTAACTTAGCTAGGCTAGGCTTTTTATTTATTCAGTTTTTGTTGCATAGGTTTTAATCGTAGGGTAATGTTGGGAAACTAATAAGTGTTCTGTAAAGCGGTTAAACCCTCTGGTTATTACTCAATACAGTCATTGTGATGTGTTACGTTGTTCTATCTTTACTCAGCACCTCCGTATTGTCTGAATGGTAATGTTTTTTCAGGAGTCATAATCATCGTTCAGTGGTGTCTACACCGCCGAACAGCCTACAAGGCAGCAGTGTCGCATCATTTTATAGGTGTCAGGAGAAACAGTCGTTTACTCGATTACGGGTATTGTGTGGTTTGGTTTTCTCAAATTTCTTCACCTTCGTCATTGGTGCTGCAATCGGGTAAGTAACCTTTCTGCACGGCTTGCTCCACTTATTTTTTTTCTTTACCATAGTTCACTGGGAAATCTAATAAAGTAACTGTTTAGCTAAGTCTTCCCACTGTATATCGTCTCAAAAACTTCAATCAGTCTTCCATTTAACAGAACAGTCAGACTGCCTGTCTTTTCAGTACTTGCCTGTTGTTGGCCTCTAGTCTTTTTCAAACGATCTTTTTTAAACGTAAGCAGTTTGTTGTTGACAGGACAAACGTTTCAAACTTTTTTTCAGGTTTTATGTGTGTAAGCGAATAGTTCGTGATAAGAGGGACTATTGATGTTGTATTTTGTACGTCCCATATTTCTGTAACAATAAGGTTGAAAAGCTGTTATGCATCATCCTTCAATGCATTCGTCACCTCCAATTCTGTCGTCATCATCAGTCCAACCATTCACTCATTTTACCATCTGTCCGTTGTGGACTTAGTTCGACCAGTCTGATGACACAATTCGACCAGTCTGATGACACAATTGAGTTAGCAACTCAAAAAAAAATTTTGATTTCTGTGACACGTCAGCGATAGCCAGAGCTGCAGATAAACAGCATGGAAAACAAATCAGGAGAAGACAGTTTTTTTGATTTGTTTTTAAAGATGGTTTTATGTTTATCTTTATTGTACTAAGTGTTTTTTTTTTTTTTTTGTTTTGGATTAGGCGATTTACGCGTAACAATTTATTATCATTTCTGTATTATAACAAATTGCATGACAGTAAGTGCTGAACACATAAACTGTTTTTAGTAGAAAGACAGCTTTTTTCTTGTTTTCAAAATGTTTAACTGATGTATTTTTGGATGTAAATGATTTGATCTTACAAGTATTCTTTCTTTGCTTCACTGTAGTAATCAACATGCTGTTATAAAGTGTCAAAAAGTGTAAAAAACAACTTGTTTGTTTTGTTTCTGTTTATATGTATCATATCAATTTAGCCTTGTGCTCATTACCAGCACTATTGTGTACATAATTTATTTTTTTTCCTCTTATTCTTTTTACTTTGATTACATATTTGGATAGGAGATGGGATTTTATTGTATGAGGAGGATAGTGAAAGGAAGAAAGTCAAGCAGGATATTTGTTAAGTTGTTTAGTTTTTTGGAAACTTGAGGAATTCTCCAGCATATTCGCGCCTGTTCAGTTGTTCCAGTGCTGTATCATAACCTTTGATATTGATAAATACTATTATTCAGTCGGCTGATTTTTTACGAAAATGATCAGTGCTAGAATCATTTTACAATGTCATAGTCCGTGATTTAGGGTTGGATCATTGGTCGCTGACTACTAAGCCAAATAGATAGATGTGTGTCCATTGATGTTTTAGTTTTTTAAACAACTAACTTAAAATTTCTGTCAGTTTGAACAAAAATGCCAACAGAAATACAGACCCTATCGGTGGTTATTGTTTACTAAGTTATGCTGATTTTCTCAACAGTAATAAGTGTTATAACTGTAGGTACATCCTGGCACAAACTAGTTTTTATTATGGCTAGACTACATTCAGCTACAGTGGTGATTATGCAAAAATGTTGGAAGACTGAAGTCCTGAAAGTTGTTAATGTTGAATAGAAATATAGAACTAAACGGATTTTACTGTATTTATTTTGAGTGTGTATTGAGTTTCTTATGGTGGCTAGTTTCCGCTGCTACAGCTTTTCATGTGACAGCTGACACAGGGAAGAAATTTTTTTCAAAGTATTATAGGCCTTTGTTGAAATAGACACGTTCACTGGTTGTCATATGTTTGATCTTTTCATAGACGTTTGGCTCACGCCGTCGTAAAGTGTCAAGCTTAATACTGCTGAAAAAATTGTTGATATTTTCTTAGTTTTATTTCCTTATTTACAATCATTTTTTGCCGAATAACTGCTGGAAAATTATCTTTTCATCACAATTATTCTCCTTGTTTTTTATTTGTTTTTTGATTTTTATATTTACTGATCTCTAGCCATTTTTTGGTGTAGATTCAATGAATTATAAACAAAACGACGTACATAGTCGTAAAGTACCTTCGAAGTTGATTAGTATTCTTCCCACCTACTAATGAACAATACCTATTTAGTTATCATTTGATTTTATGATGACATTATTCGCTTCAAAACAGCCTGACGACTTTTTTTTTCAGTTTGAGAAAGAGGACAGAAGGTAAAAATTTTCTTTAAAGTTAGTGTTAACCAAAGAAGAAAAAAATCATCTGTGAAATGTAAAGCACCTCTTCGGAGCATTAACTGCTTTAGAATGGCTGATGAAACCTGATTCATGTTAGCTCATAGGATCTATTATTTTAATAATGTGGTTTCTGGTGGTGGCAAGATATTTTATCAACTTCTTACCTAGTGGTTACTAAACTTCTAGTTAGTTTTTTCGTTCGCAAAAAGTACTTTACATCTTATGGATAGGAGAGTGGTATTTTATTGGTCGCCAGCATGGTGAAAAAATTAC
Source organism: Enterobius vermicularis (assembly GCA_900576705.1). Classification (NCBI taxonomy): domain Eukaryota; kingdom Metazoa; phylum Nematoda; class Chromadorea; order Rhabditida; family Oxyuridae; genus Enterobius; species Enterobius vermicularis. The sequence continues at coordinate 18,433 of UXUI01008252.1, forward strand.
CACAATGGGTCATGCTGGAAAACCAGAGATTTTTAGTCGTCAGATTAGAAAGAAACATTTCTGCAAGCTAAAATCAATTTGGCTTTGTTATGTATCTTCAGAAGTGTTGCCAAGGAGGTATTTTAAACCTTCTGCAAATATCTGTTTAGTTTCTAATGCTATAGTAACAAACCTTTTTTGTGGATAAACAGCACATCCAACGGGAATCGCAAGTGCGAAGCTGAAACGATGAAGTTCGTTAGGTGAGACGTTTTTCAGATAATAATAGACACTAATTACGCCAAAAGAATGATGGAGGAATTGGGCTAAAAATTTTGATGAATTAAAACTGGGAGCATACAAGAAAGCTGTTAATGTCAACTGCAGTGGTATATTTAGAAGCCGGTAATTGCGTTTGAACCATGCTTTTTTGCCAATATATTCCATGATTGCTGGTGTGATTACTGAAATGACATTAAAAATATTATGTTCGCTTTTCAAAATGAATCGTATCGTTATTTTTTAAAGTGTCGTTGCTTATACTTCTATACTTCGTCATTCTGTCTAGAAAGTCGATAATTTTTGTAATCAGGGAGGGGGGTGCTTCAACAAGCTCTTTTCCTTAAGCTTATTTACAAAAGAAGAGATACGGAGTAAGTTTCGTAGAAATGGGGCTTTTATCAACACTTTTATCATCAAAAATAAAACTGGGTAAAAATTTAGAAGAGTAAGTTGTCTTAAGGAAGCTAAAGTTATTATGAATAATTCAAAACTTACTTAACGGTGGTGCGACTAAAACTGTTCGAGAAATAAGAGTTTCTGTAATTGCCTTATAAGCAGCCCACTGAAAAACAATAATTTTTTTGTGTAGTTTAAAACAGTTATATAATCTTGTTCTGTGAAAAGAAAAAATTCAGCTTTTTTTTCAGATTATAGATTTAATCTTATTTTCTTGCCAAGCAGAACTATGGGATAATTCGACAGTGGTGTTGCCTAATTTAGAGTTATTTTGAATGTTCCTCGGAACTTTTCTTGTCTACAGTATTCTCATTTTATACGCATAAGATAAACTTATCTTTTTAAAAGTAAAATAAAGGTTGAAAAAGTATTTGAAGAAATCCTCTGTGCTATGGAGGCATTTGTGACTATGTAAGACACCGAAAAGAAGTTAGGTAATGAAGCTTGTAATTTTGCTGATTACCCTGGAAAGAGCAAGTTCGTTTCCATTTTCGTCCAAAACCATTACACCGTTTTTCATCTCGCTGTAATTCTTTTTAAACTTGGCTTTTTTAATACACATCATATTAAGAGTGAGGCTTTCAACTAAATGAATTTAATAAGTTTAAACTGAAATGACTGTTTGTTTAAAGTTAAGTAACAGTAAGGCTCAGACAGTATAGCTGTTCAGATTAATTTTTGAGTTAGAAGTTATATGAAACGTAAACTTACTTTTGCCTCATTAGAGGTAAATTGATGGCATTGGCTACTGCGACAGCGGTAAATGGTACTAAACGTTGTACCAGCACTGGTGCTGAGATCTAAACAGGTTGATTTGCAGAAACCGCCGTCTGCTTACTTTAGGTCTTGGGAATAATTCCAAAGTATATCACTTTTTCTTTTTTGGACTAACGATTTATAGGTTGAACGTGAAAACAAGACAATATTTACAACAAAAAAGGCTGGAGTAGCGTACGTTCAATATTTTGACCACGATGTAGCGTTATGCTTTTTCTGTAGAATGTAATCATATCATCTTCAAAATGTTTCAGGATGATTTAGAAGTGAACCATTTAATTGTTAAAGTTTTAGGTAAATGTTTTGTAAAAAAATATTTACAGCGTCGTACTTTAGCAAAGTAATTCTTCAATCCAACGGCCACTCCTACAGCTCCGGTCACCGCAGACGTATATGCAACCAGCAAATCTCTGAAATTATCATCTGCTTTGCACAATAAAAGTTTGCTTAGGTGAAAGCAACAAACAAAATGTTTCTCTTTTTAATCTTATAAACTTAATATAAATGTTCAAAAAAGTAAAATACTTCGTGGTCATTGGACTTTTAGCATTACGGTTAGTATAATTCAAGATGGCGCAAAACGACTGATTAACCCACTGCCAAAAAACAACTGCAGATGTTGATCTAAAAAACTGGTTGGAGTATTTTTACATAAAACGGCTTAAAGTTATCCAAAGAGTATAAATGCGTTTTTGTGTATATAAATGATAAAGTTTAGATGAAAAGCAATGCAATGAATAACAGAAAAGAAAACTGGAATAAATCGGTCTCTATTCCTGACAATTTTTTTGATATTTTTATTTTAACTCATATAAAACTTACCTATACCAAATAAGCATAGCACCAAACAGAACTGTACCACCGGGTACCTGGAAACACATCCGGCCAAGAAGATTTTGCAGTTCACCGGTATCTGGGTGAAATGCTGATCCATAAAAAGCCTGAGCACGATAGATGTCTTTTAGCGTAGTACCTTTTGGTTCCTCACCTTTTCTGAATTACGATTACTTTCGTCTCTTCAAGAGATCTTCTAGTCGCTCTTTACAGTTCTTTTATTATATTGATGTAATTTTATACTTGCAATTAAAAAAATGTAAAAAATTTTTTTTTATGGAGAAGAAGTGAATTTTTAAATCAACTGAATAAGCAGTACAACAGAATGGTTTGAAATGTTGATGATAATTCTACATACTTGTAAAGCTCTAAAAGTTTTTTGCAGTCATACAAGGTTTGTGGTTTAGCAAATATTTTTGCCGGGTTTGTAATGCTGGCAAAGTGACGAAGACGTCCGTAGAAGGTGCTTTGATCCCATCTGAACGACGACAACTCTGTTTATACCAAAAGTATTTTGCTTTAAAAAAATTTCAAAAAATTGTTTTTTTTTTTCAAATTAAACAGAATGAAGGATATGGGATTTCAACAAATATGTTCGTTGAAATAATGAATTGAACTGAACAAGGGCCACGATAAAGGATCTATTTTAAGAGAAGTTTTTTTTATACGCTTGTGCTGCAGTTTTAATTTTAGCAATCAATCAAATTGTCAAATGTTTTTAAAAATCTTTCAGAGTGAAATAAATATTTTTTTTTTGTGAATTGTAAAAAATTACAAGTTTTCTTTTTTGGTCAATGATTTGATATTTTCAGTCTGTTATAATGCATGTTATTCATTGCAAATCATATATGGCTCTTTCTCCCTCCCCCACAGTCTGGAAAAAAAAAGTTTTTATGATAAAAATAAAATCTATTTTATGTTTGCATGTAATTCTGTTGCTTTTAACCTTTATCTTTAAAAACGAAAAAAAAAGAAAAAAACGGTTTTAAAAGTGGCAAGTGAAGGAAAGACGACATATGTTAAAAGAAAATTTCACTTTGCTATACCGAAGTTATCAGATCAAAAAAACTAACATTGCCATAAGAAAGTATTATTAGCGAGAATATGTGTAATGTATAAATTTATGTAGTATACCAGTAAAGATAGATCACCTTAATTTTCTAGAGCTTTTCTTTTGTTTTTTAAGAAAAACAGCATTGCCAAAACTTTACCTTTTTTTATGTTTTTAATGGAAGGGTACATAAGACTGAAAAACAGTCGTTTATCGTAGATATAATAATGAAAGTTGAGTGTAAATAGAAGTTAAAAAAATTACTACAGTTTTCCTCATGAACATCGTTGTTATCGATAGGTAACCGATGCTACCGTGAAAAAAAGTGTGATTCGAATTAGTCGATTGCTTGTTGTCGAAATATAAGTATTTTCTGTGAAATAGACAATTCAAGCAAAGAAGTTGGTTTGAATATCAGAAAATTTCGGCTTTTTTTTTTGTGAACAAAAGCTGATAGCTAGACTTCTATATTCAGTACCAGGTGAAAAAAGTCAAACATATTGGTTCTGATTGCATAAAGTGTTCAATTAAACAGTTTACAAAGATTTTTTAGTAATTTTTTCAGTGCTGTATTGATTTTTTATAAATTCTACGCTGTGTTACACTTCAGCTACAAAACGAGCTCATTTGTTACAATTCTAATCATCTATCATCTCTTGCTCCCAGTAATCGTTGAAAAAACAAGCAAATCATTGTAGTTTGTTTGCAGGTGTTTATTAAAACGAGGGGTAAGAAAAATGTAGGAAAGATAAAAAGAGGATAAGAGCAAAAAAAATTGACAGTTAAGGGGTTGCATAAAAGGAGAAAATAAGAAGAGAAAAACTGAACAAAAATAAAAAACCTTGGTTCATCAACATTAATACGCTTTAACTGATTGTCTGACATTTGTTACTGTATACCAGGGCAATGCAGTGATCGTAAACGATGATTTAATGTTGAGTGACAGCTAAAAAGTAACCACGTTTACAAATTAGACAACTTTCGTGATGTTGCCCAGTAAAAAAGTAGTTTCCACAAACTAACAACACCAAATATGGGTGATTATCACAAAAAAAGTAGGAAAAAAAACAATTTTGATTGCCACCTGTAGTGTGTGATTTTAATAAAGAAAAACTTAGAAACCGTTATAGGCTTCCAAAGGTTAACTTGACATTTTTCAATTCAGGCATAAATTCCACTCGTTCGTCTTCAGCCTTTCAAGTGCAACCAGTGATTTTTTTTTTTTTTTTTTTTT
>UXUI01008255.1:0-10047 GCA_900576705.1 Enterobius vermicularis
TGAATGAAGTAAAAAACAAGGAGAGTTAGTCAATAAATAGTTCTAAAAAGCAAGTATATATGTAAATATATATATATATATATATATATATATATATATATATAGTTTATATATATATATATATATATATATATATATATATATATTATATATATATATATATATATATATATATATATATATATAGGTGCTGTGCTTAAGAGTGCGTATTTTTGTTTGTGGTCGTCCCCAAAATCCTTACAACTTTTTGGTTTATCAAACAGCTTTTGGCAAATGAACATCTTTCTAAGAAAATAAACAGCTAACTTGGAAACAAAAACAACAGCTCCAGTTTCTTCCATTATCTTTTTTATCGTCGTCCCTCCTTTTCCAATTAAGCGTCCTACCAACTGATTATGAGCACGCAATTTCATCTCATAATCTTTACTACAAAGTTAGACTATTTTACTTGAGCAGTTCCAACAGCATAGAAAGGTAAAACGTTGGCAAGCAGTAAAAGCAAACCAAAACAGCACAGACCTTCTAACCGAAAAACTAGTCGGAAAAACTTATTACCCTTTCAGTGACCCGTCTTTTTCCATTTCCCGCCTAACGACTTCTAAGATTTTCGTACACGCACGACTACAACTCTCCGGTTGCCCCAAAATAGAAATTACCTAAAAAAGATTAGAACAAAGATCTCTCTACGACTTCTTGAGATTAACAGTATAAATGACCGAAGAAGAAAAGCAAACAAATTGGACCTTATAATTTTGAAAAAAAAAAAGTTTAGAAAAGTACTGAGAATTGCACCAAGTATACAATTTAGTACATGAGCTACCTTTTCTGCATTACCAAGTGGATCTCGCACGGCTTTCTGAATATCAACTACACATTTCGCCTTTGAGTCTTTTGTAATTTCGCGGATACTTGAACCACCCTGACCAATAATGGCTCCAACATATTTCGCATCTACCACCATTCGCAGTGGCAACTCCTGAACTTTTACATCAAAAAATTTAGTAACAATGCCGCACTCTCTACAAAGCCTCTTTAAGTGTTAACAATAAAATAGAAAAAGAAATACAGCTAAACTCCTATAAAAAGTAAGAGAATTCAACAAAAACGAACGGTTGAAGGTGGGCGACTATGAGTAAAAGAATTGAAAGTGTGCATTGGGGCTGCAGAGATAGTGTGAGAAGTTTCGCTAGCAGATGAAAAACGTTGATGTGAAGGAATGCCAGACATAGTACCTCCTTGTGACAACATCGTGTTACCAACAGCGGAACCTACAGCATTAGTGACCCGCCGTTGAGGTAACTGGTTATTCGTTGGAGCTACAAGACTTATAATTAGAAAACTGTTGAAAACTTGCAACGTACGCCGACATACTGTGAGCTGAACGGTAATGATAACAATAACTTTAAAAGAAAAAAGTACTTTAAAAAATTCAAAACAGTGAGCTAATCAAACACAGCGTCACATAATTCGCGAGTTATGCAGACAATGTTTTAAAGCCCATCAGTGATTACGCTATTCAGAAAACCACAGTTCCTGACGACGTCGACGGCGAAAAGATGCCACTAAGAAGTAGTACACAAATTCATTACGAACAATGCGCAAGAATTTATAGCTGGCACCAAGCCAAGCATGATGAAGACTGATCAAGTTTCAAATGTAACACCCCTCCCCCCTCCCCCCCACTAGCATGCCATTAATTCCATTTCTCTTGTTCACCTTGAAGTATTTTTAGTTATTCCTTCCAGGTGTCACTCAAATTTTCATACGCATAAACCATTAAAGCACGAAATATCGACGTCTGGCTCATCGTAAAGCTAATAACAACGAAAGCCTCTTTGTTCGCAAAAATTATACTGGGTCAAAAGCAAACCAAAAAAAAAAAATTAAACTAAAAAAATCCTGTCTTTCTGCCACACTTCAAAGAAACGAACCTGTGTACGAAATGCAAAAATGTATTACAGACCACAAAAAGAATTCAGGAGAATTCTTTTTGCCACATCTCAGTACATTTATAAAGTAAAGAAAGAGTCTAAACAAAAAAATAACACTAACAGACAAAGCAGCTGAGAAATTACGACAAAAAATTACTTTGGGCTGATAAACCTTGATTTGGGGTCATCTGGCGAGTCGTTGTATAACGATTAGTTGATTGTTGATAGTTCATTGGTTGAGGCTGAGGAGCAGCCTGGTAATTGGCTAAAGATGACAAGAATAAAAATTAAGCAGTTATTTCATCCCTTAGAAAAAACTACATTAACTGGAATAACATTTACAACAGCTTGCTGTAAATTACAAAATCCTTATTTATAGAAAAATAAATGAAAAAATCTATCTTCTTAAAAACTATCAAAAGCAACACGATCTTCCTGAGAAAAAAAAAAAAAAGTTAGCACTAAAAAAAACGACCAATTAAAAAAAATACAGCCCATAATAAATGGAAAGATAAAAGTTCTAAAGCTTTCGTGCTGCTTACACAAAAAGGTTCTGAAAAAACTCGAAGTACCACAATTTAACACCGCTCAACGTAATGTAGCGTACCTGCCGGTAACCAGCAATTAAACAGAACTGCAGTAAATACTTATTAATACTTGTCCACAAAGCTTAAAACTGAACAATAAGTACTCCTGAATTTTTGCTTAAAAGATGCCCTAAGTTCCGATTTCAAAATTTCTAATACAATAACAAGATGCGCGTTACATGACAAACATCGGGCAATTTGCTAAGAAAACCAAGAGTAAAAATCAAAACTCGGGAACTGTACAACAACGCAACCTCTACAGACATGTAATTCAGGTAACATGCTATGCACAGTTTCGATGATATTACCTGATATATATGGTGGCTGACTCGCATAAACGGTGTATGGAGGCGTACTAAAAGCATGTTGCTGAGGTTGGACCTGCTGGGCAGACCTATTTGAGAATTGCTGCTCCATGCATCAAAACTAACCTACGGGTGGAAAACAAATAACTTTCCCTCAATGGTAAAAGAAAGCCCTGAAAAAAAAAATCGAGAATTTATTGTTTGTATTTGCAGCTTACATAAATTCTTGTTAGAAAACCTCTAAATTTGGAGAAGAAACACATCGAAGGCATGAAAAACAGAGAGGAATACAAAAAACTAAGACAAACACTGTTTCACGCAGTACCAATTGAATATAAAAATTTAATTAGTCTTAATTTCTGTAAAAAAGTCAAAAAGAAAAGTCGGGTAGATGCGAGTAAACGTTCCAAAACTGTTCTAATTTTATTATTATATCCTTAACACAAAATCTAGAAGCCTAAGAGTAGCCACAAATGCAGTCCTAAACTTTTACTGTCTGCATAAAACCGTTTTAAACAAAAAATTTTCATGATTTGACGATAAACAGTAATAAGACTTCAAATTTACGACGAAATTGCAAACAACAAAATACGTTTGAAAACTGTTGCAAAATTTATACCATGACTGTTTTATATTAGTCCTATTAAACTAACATAGTTCCAGTTAAACTAATTTCGATAAATCATCTACCTGGAAGAAAAACCGCCAAAATCAGATACAAATTTCAGCACAGATCATTACATGCCTCATAAAAAGTTTAAAAATAAAAAATGAAATTCAAAAACCAAGAAAAAAAAAATCTTTTCTCCTTTTCCAATTTTGATAACCTACTGAGCTTACAAACAACCAACTAAACTTCGATGATCATATTTTTCTCGAATAACTATATCTTAATACAACTGCTTGACGAATCTTCTCTGATAAAAGTTCAGCAGCAGCTACTTACACAGCCAATCGATCTAAATCAATTAATCGCAAACGATTTACGCAGGCCTGCCTCAACAACACTACAAGACTATCTCATCCCTAAAAAACAAAAACTGCCATACCAAGGTTTGAACGGCCAAAATAAGATAACGGAAAAATTTAGATCACAAACGATACTAGAGTAGTAATTCGTGCGGTAAAAGTGAAAAAAAAATTTGTACACAATATAACTAAGTGAAAGCACAACGCTCCAACAATGGACACAAAGAAAAAAATTAGAGAACAAACTAAAGCGTAAAAAAGCTCGAAGCAAACAAGCCAACACGTTTATTTAAAAAATCTTAAATTCAAGGACAAGAAAAAATGCGCCCGCACGCGAAACACAAGGTACAGCAGCGGCATTGACATTCTGCCAACTGGCTTACTGTAGTTACAATCTTCCAAACCACTGCTTGTAACAGCTCTATAGCAGCCTTCAAAACTTCACAAGCCGCACTGATGCAATTTTAATGTGCATTCAGTAGATTGTGAGAGTTGTTGTAGATTCGCTTCCGATTCCTTGTGTCAAACCCAATGAATCATTCAAACGGGTTGGTGATTGGTGGTTACGAAGCTGAATTTTCCGTTCAAGCATTTTTGTATGTATGTACAATTTTGATTTTTTTTTTTTTCTTTCTTTTTTTTGCCCCATCTTTCTTTCGGCTTTATCGATCTTGTTTTCGTTGTTCTTCTTCTAGTTTTTAGGATGTGATATATGCTGTCATTCCACCGCTGCATGTTTGATTATGACTGGCATAATGGGTATTGTATCCTTTATTCTGTGTTGTTCGCAGCAAATTTCCTTCCTTTGTCATTCCGTAACTTCCTATTTGAAAATTCATAGTTATACTCAAGCAGTTTGCCGCAGACCAAAGATGTGCACCAAACACTGTCTGCTGTACGGCTGTAATACTTCGTATTTTTGTCTGACAATAAAAGACAGAAGATCAGTCTGTTCCCGATTGTTGGTGTTGTGTTTTTAAATGACTCCACTGTGGAAGATGAACTTTGTGCATTACCTTAAGCGATAAAAATTAAAGAGGCAACTAAAAAATGAATATCTGTAATGACTGAAAAGGAGGTACAAGCTGCTGGACTGTACCAAAGATTGTTCAATAAAAAATTGTCACTAATTTATCTGCAAGATGAAGACGTTGCTGTTGTAGTCACTTAAAGAAAGTACGGGGACCCATTAGTGTAAGTATGATTAGAAGGAAGCTGAAGTTGTTCATTTCTAACACTTACAATCTCGCGTAAATGATATGACTACGTAAATTCTTTAGAAATTTTTTTGATCTTATCTGCTGTAATGCACGTCGAACAAAATGGTGTTTGAAGGGGTAGTGCCTTTTCCGAATTGTAACAGTATATTACTCGCGAAGACTAAATAATTACAGTAAGACAAATATGCATATTCGTAGCGCTGACGTGAAAGGCAGTAGGGTGCCAGTAATTAATATTCGAGTCTTTCAAAGGATTAATCGGAAATAACTTTTTAAAAAAAAAAAAAATGTGGTGAACAACAATAATTTATTTTATTACCCATGGTCTTGCGGTGCCTTCTAGAATTCTTCTTTTTCTTTTTCTTTTTTTCCTGATTAAACAGTTACCGAATTTTGCAGAACAAAACAGGCAATCATCTCAGTTTTTTCAGGGCCGTAAGCACTGTCAATTTAGTGCTAAACGTTAGGTATTGCAACACCTTTAAAGTGTGCAATTATTTTCAATTGGTATTGTTTTATTTACAAGATACATTCTAAAAAATACATAACAGAGTGAGCGGAGAGAGGAGGAACCAGTGAAGGAATATCAAAAGAAACTGAAAGACGCAAAAAATAGAAAATACTTTGCAATGGGCAATACGCTCAGCAGAAAAACGGAATTCACTTTTCACTTTAGACTTGCAGTCATTTAATACTGTATCGTCCTCAAAAATTTCGAAATCTTTTAAGTTCGTGTTTCATGAGGATAACGCTGCGGTTGATTCTGTGTGGTCTAGACTAATCCGTTGTTTTTTTTCCGACGTCTTAAATAAATTACCAGTTGTTGATGGCTAAAATTCCTGAGGTTAGGAGTAATAATTTGCAAATTGTTTAATTATCAAGAGAATCACAGAATTGTTTGACATTGTCATTAAGATTCAATCCGCATTACCCAATTTTAGTTTTAAAAATTGGAAGCACTGTAAACTATAGACAAAAAACTTGACTTATTAAAAGTTGTCTTCTTACGGCTTCGCGGCAGCTCTCCGCATTTTAAGGGTAATCAAGATATCTAAGAAATGCTGGATTTTTTATTACGTCTGGTGAGTACCGTTTCCGGCAATTTCAATAAATCTTACTTCGGACTGTAGTTTTTCAGTCATGATTGCTTGTTAATAACGAACTTTGAAAGGACAGTTCCACATAGGGGAACCGAAAAAAGTTGAAAAAATTTTGTTGTAGCGATGTATTCCATTATAGGTGAACAGTAAAGAACATATTATTTTAAACTGTTCTAATTACATTTCCTGAAATGATTTTTATGAGCATTCGGACCACTTGACGGTATTCACTAGACTTGTAATCATAAGGACCTCTCATCCTACACGTTTCCTCAACAGCTTTATTTAGTTTGCTGAATAAAGTAACTTAAATAAACACCGAACTGATTAAACTTCTCAATGCTGCAGACTTTTGATTGATAAGTTAACAGACTAACTGTTGCCTAGACTTGCTAGTAGAACGCGGTTGGTACTTTGTTTACTGTAAGCTGTTCAGAAAAAAATTGACAAAAACTTTAAAACTCATTAATAGTTGCAGAATAACGTCACTGGGAAAAAGACATAATTTGGAAAAAAATTGTTGTTGATTATTTAACCATTCACCATTCTCTCAAAAAAGTAAATAAGTTGAAGTATTTTAGACGCTGATGTATAACTAAGCTTTCCTGGGTAACACGCGGCATGTAGTTAAAAGAAAAAACTGAAATCAGTTGATACTTTAGAAAGGTGTTGAGGTATTCAGGAAATGCTCAAGCTAAAATCGCGTTTCGGAAACTAGCCACTTGAACATTGTTTTTTATTTAATGCTTTTACTGGAGTAACGAATGATCAGATGAAAATATTGCCCAGTAGCAATAAAACAAATTCTAGTTTTGCGTAATCTGAACCATACGGCGAGGAAATCAAAAACTGAAGGAACACGGAGTTACGATGGCTGGATGGACACCGCAGGAAGTGAGTATAAGGACGTAGTTAGTTAACAGCTGCAGAACACCATAATTTTCAAGTTTCTCTGTAAAACATATAATTTGGTTTAACCAAAGATATAAGAAGACCTTTGATATGAAACCGAACCCTTTCATGAATTTTTTCCTCTCAGCTGTTTGTTAAACTGTTGCTGACTTAAATAACTACTAGGAGACCCATTTCTGGTTTTCCTTTTTTACTAAGCGCACGCAGAAACTGCAGTTTTTAACAAAATTCTGCAGGAGGCGGTACTTCACACTTACATCTAGTTCATTTCAGATTTTTTTTTGCGAAACAGGTAGTTTATAACATAAGACTAGCTTACTGAGAATTTTCGAGGTGCACCATTTCGATAAATTATTAAATATCCTAGCAGTTCTTCATATTTTAGAGTAGGTGAGACTGGCTCAATTAAATCCTCAGATCAAAACACATCCAAGGGTTTATGAAAAGTGAGCATTTTGAAGTTTGGAAACCTTTCATGTATCCTTACAAAATAACTGAACAACAACTTAATTCTTGGTGCTTGTTATTTTCATATTCATCCATTTCCTTTTCTGAATGCTAACATGATCTGTGACCCATGAATTTCCGAAAGAACAGTGACCTTGCAGCAAGTAATGATATTCCATTTTAGTCTTTGTGGCGTGTTTGCTAACCGCACGGGGACTGTTGCTTATATCCCTTCTACAAATATACAAATTATTGAGAGCGCCATTGAGAAATGTGAAAATTTCACAAAGGTTAGTGGAGATGAGAGACACCTTGATTATTTCTTAACATTTGCAAGAAGTTTCGGCACTTGAAGCGTTCAGTTCTGTTGACGTCAATCCGTTTAGCAACGACTTCCTTCCTAAATGTGTCCGTTCTAGGAATGTTTCGACTCTTGTAAAGAAAACGGATATTTGTAGAGGAACAACTGATTTCTCCTCACTTCCTTCAACTAAACATCAATTGAATTAGCTTTTCAGTCGGTCTAATTGCCGAAAAGTTCTTGTAGATCATCACCAGTATACAAGTGACCCCATCATCAGAAAAGATAGTCAAAAAAGTATTAGAAGAACGTGTAGGCACGGAAAAAAAATAGTGGTAAAGGCAATAAAGTAACAAAAAACCGAAAAGTGCCAAAAAGTGAGTAATAACGGTGCGAAGCAAAATGGATTAGAATGGGAGAAAAAGAGGTCAAAAAGAGAACAAAAATTAAAGAAGAAAAGGAAGAACGAATAGAGTACGCAGAAGAAAGAGGATATGGGAAAAAGAAAGCAGAGAGGAAGGAACGAAGGAGGAATAGTCAGCAAAGAAAAAATCGGAAACGGAGCAAAACAATAAGAAACTGGAGATAGACGAGAAGAGCCAAAATGTTAGAGAAGGGGAAAAAAAGGAGATCAAGAAAAAAGAAAATTAGGATGAGGCTAAAAGACAAAAAAAAAAAACAGAAAAAATAGGAAGAAGCTAAGTAGAAAGTCGAAAAGAAGTGAAAAAGAAAATGGAAAGAAGGATAAAAGTATACGAATAGAACAGGAAAAATTATTAGGTACAATACAACCGAAAATGAAGTGCAGAAAAGAAATGAGGAAGGTAACGGAGGTTGTGGTTTAAAAAGGAAAAAAGAGTAACGAACCTCTGGAAACAGGAAGGAAGAATCAAAAGCAGAAGCAAAGCAACGTAGAAGACGAGAAAAAAAAGGAATTAGAACCAAAAAGGTCCGAGAAAAAGGAATGGAGAAAGTAGGACGAGGCGAACAGTATAAAAAAGTGATGAAAAGTGGAGAAGACAATTACGGGTAAAAGAAGAGCAGGACAAAAATTAGGAGCCGATGAAGGAAATGAAAAAAAAAAAAAATAATAAGAGGATGGTGGCATTTGCAATAGGGGTCGAAAAGCAGGAATTACGGTGGGTCGAGCAAACTGTAAAGATTTGAGAAAACAAAGCGTTTATGCCGTCACTGCTACCGTTACTGCTCTTTCCACTCGATGGAGCCCACAGGGATTCCGTTCTGCTGCGGTTTTCGGTATTATCCCGATTCTCTTACCTATCCCAACCATCACATTCTTTCCGACGTTCTGCAATCAGCTGAAGGCAAAGAGGAAAAAGGAAATTGAGGTATGAATGAAGAAGAAAGCCAAAAACAAAAAGGATAGGTAATTTTACAGAGCGAAAAATAAATATGGAGATGAGGAACGTAATCGTTTTTTTTCCGATGTACCATGCTTTGAAAAACTAGTATGTACTTAGTTCCATTCGTTGTTCTATCATTCAGCTTTCGACAATGAACCCATCACATGCATCACATTTCCTGGCCCAAATGAACCCTACCACATTCTCCACCGAAGTTATGGTTAAAGGACAGTAGCCATACCTAGTAGGCTTTCCTTCCCTACCTGTACCCCATTTATTCGACGTAAAAGCTCAACGTCTTTCTTAACCATCGAAACTCAAGGCACATTTGAATCATTACAGAGAGAGTTTTGACCACTGGTCATAGGTCTCAGTGATGTTAGTTTCCGTAATGTTCAACTGGTTCCTTAAGTAACCTTTGCGCAACAGGAGTTATATGCAGCCAACTCTACTTACAAGGATGAACTCCTGTAACCGCTGATAAACGGCTGACAAAAACTACCAAAATCGGACCCGTCTTGGAAGTTTTTCTGTATATACACAGCTTTTTTCATCCTGACTTTTTTCACACATTCTATGCATCATTGGACTGAAGGTGTTATCACTCGTAGCGAGAAGAATTAAATAACAGTAAGGACTTCAAGGTAATTCTCTAGCTCGGATTAAAGCGGCCTTAACCTGTAAGTATACGAGTGAAAAATGCATGTCACGCAGTACTGACCACCAATGTCGGGCTCTTGATCTTGCTTTTTGCCAGAATACGTCCAGAAATTCCTAGGAGAATGATGCCTCTTACGGTTCTTGTTTGTTTATCATGAAGTTTATTTGAACTGTCAGAGACAGTCCGGCAAATTTATTCTGAAGTACAGTGTTCTTGTCCATTTTGACTATTTTTTAAAATGCATCACATT
>UXUI01008255.1:10563-22734 GCA_900576705.1 Enterobius vermicularis
TGCAAACTGCTAGTCTTAAACTTGGTGCTGGTCATACGCATCTTGGCTATCTTAGGTGGAACTGTTTTGAAGCAGTATTATTTATTGCCAAAAAAAGTTGTTACTGACATAACTTTGGGTGGCAATATTTAATTACTGTCTGCTTTAGCGGTACTGCTATAGTGCTGAAAGGACTCTGATTTGATTTTAGACGGTTTAGGGCAATAATAACATTTTGTCAAGTTCACTGGGTACGTTCGAATTGCAGTAAAGAAATAAAAAAGAGGGGTTTTTTTGTATATACGTTTGAAATTGGTGCAATACGTGACTTGTGGTGAATATAATTCCTTTTCTTCTCTTTTTTTTTTCCCCTACTCGATTAAAGCTCAAATTTTAAGGCTATCATATACTCTGGTTGCCTAAATAGATACCACATACAGGACGGCTTTTTTGAAAGGAGGATGGGTTTCATGTTGCAGTACCTATACTCGATCAGGAAGAACAAATAGGGGAGCATTTGCTCACTTAGATGCAGCCATAAACTTGATGCAAAAGCTTTCTCTTTTTTCTGAAAACGTATGATGTTAGAAGGGATCATATAACTTCCAGTTTATTCTTCTAGTCTTCTAATGACTGTCCACCAGCCACTTTGCTCTATAAATATTGGTATATGATAAACCTGTACTTTTGAACGCATATAATCTGCTGATGTGGACGGAAGATTTTGAAGGTTTGCCAAATGTGGTATTCAAAGTTTACTATTCAGCCCTGTATTTTGTATAGCTGTAGTTGCTAATTTTTGAACAATTTTTAATTCTTATTCCTCTATATTGCATTTTTTGACCGTCTTTTGAAGCCCTGAAACATCTTGACACTTGTTTGTAACTTGGCTGTTATGCTTTTGCTTATCAAGTAAATTTTAGCAAGTTTTGTGGGGTACTATATAGATGATAAATAGTATAACTGAGCATAAAAATTAATTCTGAAACACTCAGTTAGTGATTCTGAGAAAACTGTTTACGACTCAGAAGTAAGCATATGTTGAGAGAAATTAAAGATGTGATCGAAACAAATTTTATGCGTTATATAACTTATCACACCTGTTTATTTTCTGTACTCTATACGCTTTTTTGTAGCTGTAGTTTATAATTCATTCCTGTATGATTTATGCACAATACGTGATGGATTTTTGTGATAAGATGTATTTTGAAGAAAGTTTTTTTTTTTTTCAGGAAAATTTGTATTGCGTAAAGACGAATAGTTTATGCTAAATAACTATGATTGTTTTTGACAAACCTCTAAATGAGACTCTGGAGAAGCATGTTCGAGATCACTGCAATTTACAGAAACGAATTGGTTTGTTGGGTACAGCTGGATTCCTAATCGGCTCTCGCGTTGGTGAAGACGTCCACGTAGCTCATATTGCGATATGTCCTTTGCCAGAGACTGCTGATGATCGAGTTTGTTTTATATCTTGGTTTATTTTTATTTTAATCGTAATGTTGACCAGCAGAATTTTTAAAAGTACTATTCGACTTTAGTTTTATTTGTTTTTAAGTCACTAGAAGATTACTTGAAAACTTTATTTTGTTTCCTGAGTGGTTGCCTAGTTTTGATACTACTACGCCTCTTGTCGATATCCTTATTTCACTTACGGTTAAATCTTTGAATTTACCAGGTGTAGTAAGAGGGTCTGCTTTACAATCCGGATGGACTTAGTTTTTCGTGATTTCGGTATTTTAATTCAAAATTCTATTTTCTAGGCCGGGGATATGAGATCGAGGCTTGTAGATTCAGAATGGATTGCAGATCATGGTTATCGGATTATTAGGCTCTTACCGGGCGGAGTCGACATCGTTGGTAATATTTTTTTTTGTGCCGATGAACTTGGCTGAAAGGCATTTAATCTGCTTAGAATCACTGTTCTTTGCTGGTAGGGTTGCTTTGGTTAGCTGATAAAAAGCTATCAATAGAACCTCGATCGGTCCTTATGAAAGCATTGGCATTAATTAACAGAAGAAACGGTTTTACCAGCTCTTTACACTACATGTCTCCGTCGAATAATATGGCAGGTTTTGGTCATTTAAGTTTGACAATTTTAATAGTACTCGAGAAGTTCCTTTTCTGAAGGGCAGAAGTAGAGATTATCTGTGTTTAAGCTACTGTATAAGTTTTAAGTCGCTGGTTTGCATTGAAACACCATTGGGGAAACCACAGGGCTACATTGTGGACTGTAGTCGCAAAGGAGCTGAAGGTTCACAAACTCGAGTGTCATTTGCTCAGGTACTTTGAATTTATCTCTCTCCTAAATTTAATTTTAAGGCGGTTCTCTGTGTGAGACTTTAGTTTTCTAATAGTTCAGGGTATAGAAGGTGAACAAAAGCAATTTATTGATTGAGGTGGTAATTGCAGCTAGAATGGATCAGTGTACAATCTTCTGCGACTTTTAGTTTGTCTGTACCAATTGAAGACGTGACAACTACTACCAATTTCTACAAGGTCTTTTGCACTGCTATTAGTGGCTGGACGAAGAATGTAATTTTTTAATTTGATTTTAAATTATCATCACTTGTGAAAATACCTTAAAATTAAGCTCAAATTTCTTTTTATTCATAAATCGTGTGTTTACAACTGCTTTTTAGTTTTTTACTACTGAAACAGCTCTTGTAAATGGATGCATACGTAATGGTAGCGAACCCCTACGGTCTCGAGAAAAGAAGGGAAAGGCTAATGTTGATCCTGTACGAGTGAGGACGTTTGTTTCTGCAGGTTTTTTGCTATATTTTCTGTTTTACTTTTCTGAATGTTCCAGGAGAACAAAAACATTTTCTGGTTGTACTTCAGTAGTAACTGCTTGTTTTTGATTATATTTGGAAATTAAGTACAGAAAAGTTTTGCGTTTAGGTGAAAGGTTTTCCAGTAGTGTTCCGTCAGTAGTGAATTCTCTTTGTGTTGCTAATTTAAAGGCAAATATATCTGTTTCCGCCGCAGTACCAAGTAAAGCAACTGTGCAGGACGCGATTACAGCGGTGAAACAACACGTGATTAGAAGCTTATGCAGCCGTGCTGGTCGGGTTTTTGCGCGATAGAGTTCTAGTAGTTTAAGTGATTGTTTTTAAAACTCTTGACTGGAACTTTTTTTAATTTTGAGAAATGATTTGGAAGTTGCTCTCATACTTGTCTAAACTCCTTGAGGTTCTTCAAAATTTTTAATACTGTTTTCTCGTCTTTTTTAGTAAAACTTTATTCAGTAAAAATTTCTTTGCTTTTGGACATTTGTTTTCTGGTCTTCAAGGTCATTAGGAGCTCGATCTAATTAGTTTCAGAACTTCATTATGAGTGCACTGAAGTGGTGGAAGATGAGCCAAAAGACTACACTTCTTTTCATCAACTTCCTCGTCTTGCCTGCATTTCTTTGCCAACTCAACCATCCATCATATTTACCGACTACCTTTTTGAGGGAGACAGTAAAAAGGACTCGCAAGAATCATTTAAAGACCTTTTGTCAATCCAAGTTGACGAAGGTTTTTTTTTGAATTACAGTTGTTTCTACTGCGCATTTTTACTTTTATTTTATTTCTTGAATAACATTTAAATATGTTCCATATTCATCGTTCAAAGTATATTTAACGTGAGACTTGTTAAGGTGAGATTACTGAAGAATACGAACGCCATTTAACGGAAAGCGACTTGATACGGTTCAGCAGTATAGGTGAAGACAATGATAAGCTTCAAAAATCTAGCCTTTCGAGTTCCAGTCAGAGTATAGCTGCTGTTATTTCGGTTGCGAGCCAAGGTCTTACAATGAATTATATTGCGCTAATTTCAGTTATTGTAGCTCTATTTGCCATTGTAGCATACCTGCTGACGCGATCGTTAAGTGAGTAAGCTTTTAAAAATTTTTGCTGAAGTTAGGATTTATTGAACATCTTTTTTTTTTTTAATTCTGAGCAAAAACAACTCGGGCTTTTCTTTTGAACAGACTATCTCGAGTGTTACAAAGAGTACTTTGCTCGGTATCTGTAAATGTTTATTTTTTTTGTTTATGTATAATTTGGTTATATTGTACTGTCTAATTTTCATTGTTGAGCATTGCCTTATCAAGTGGTTCACGTTTCTTTATCTGTGGTTAAATTCTTTATGGTTTTGGAGTGAAGGAAGAGTATTCACAATTTGAAATTTAAGAGGACAGATTTGAAGTGTCGGCCAATCCTGCCATGAAAGAGTAGCATACGCTTAGAGAAGTAGACAGCAGAATACTATTGACAATTGACTTCTGCATCATTTAATTGAAGTATTATTGCAGAATTCCTGCGTATAGAATATTTTGCAGTATTTTGCTTTTGAAAGCAAGAGTATTTAAAAACAAGTAAATGTTGCTTGAAAAAGGCACTGACGGTTTGGTCCTCTGATTTGGAAAGCTTTGTATTATATTTTTAGCTGTTGTAAAACCAGGCTTATGTCTCTGCGTTTACTAGCTTAACGGTTGGAACTCCTGCGGAGGTTGTTTTTGTTGAGTTAATATCGAATCTGGGAAAAACATTTCAATGGTGAAGATTATTTTGGTACTAAGCGACAACGTAATTTGGGAAAAAGAACTGTCATGTTTAGGATCAGACGTGCCAATAATCAGTCATCAAAATTGTTCCGTAATTACCAATAAACCAAAGGCAATTTGGACTACTACTCACTGAAAGAACTGGTAACTAAGTTGAAATAAATCTTGTCAGAAACTGTTGTTTTGCTTTGAGTATGTGTCATTAGTTTGTGGAAGGTATTCCTTTTAAGAACGTGTTGTCCAGAAGCCCTCAAACTGGAAATTTTTCTTTCTTTGCCTTCCCATTTATGTAGCTTATTCACTCAATATTGACTATGAGCTATGCATATTTTGTAAGGGATTTAAAACCCTGTTAAAAATCCTGTTATTTTGAGAATTGGTAGATTGCTGTAAAGAATAGAGAGCAGTATTTTGGCGTGACAGGTTTTAGAAGTAACTTAAGTCAGTTCGTTCCAGCAAGGTGGAAAATCGTTAAAGAACTGGTTGAAGACCATTCTTACAATTAAAAAAAAAGTAGACACAAGAGGGTTTAAGAAGGAGATTGTTTGCCTTAAGTAAATCGATTAGAAATATAAGGAACATTCAATTTTCCAGCTGAAGAAATGTTGTAATCGAGCTTGCTGATTGATATTAGGAACGTATGCAGAACGTTATTGGTCTTGTAGTTTTCTAGGATTTACCCGTTGAATCTTTGGTCTTCTGCATTGTAGATTACGAAAATTCTAGCTTTGAGGCTGGTGGGAAATTTTACAGCACTTTCAAAATCACTGTGGCTCTCAGGAGGGTAAGCTCACGGTAGCAATGCCTTATATCATTAAATACACTTAGAAAGTTAGTTCCTACCTTTCCAAATATATCTGTTGGTTTTTTTCGCCTTCTTCCTTTGAGATTTACAAATATCACATTGTTAGACATAAATTAGGCAGTAAAATGCAACTGAGAACCGTAGGCTGCCTGAAATATTAATTGGACATTTGGTTACTCTCTAAATGCGCCATTTTGAAAGGTTGCTGGTTAATTAGAGGTGTTTAAAAAGCTTATTGACGGGGTAGCTTCTAATGCTGGATGATTTGGCATTTAAAAATCATCTGGACATCTCCATTACGGATGAATGAAGGGGCATGAAAAAAATTCTGTGTGGCGAGGGATTCTTTGCTGATCATTTGCGCAACAATGGCAGTATAAAAAAGCTGGCGGAATGGATGACACGCAAAGGCATTGTCGGGCTGAAATTTGTCGTTTTTGGTTGTTACAAGTATGGTTTTTTTTATTGTTATATGTATCTGATTTTTGCCACTGTTAAGGAAGTACAGGCGTCTGTAACGGAAATTGGTGGAATTTAATTCTGGGAACGACAGTGAGAAAATAATAATAATGTTCTAGCGATTAATGATAATGTTAAATAATGTTAACAACAACTGTCCTGACGTTGTAATTGATAGGCATCTTAGGTAATCGACCACATTTTATTCTCTAGAGACATTACTCAACCAGTATGCTATAACTAACTAATTTCACCTCATGCAAAGTAAAATTGGTGTCCAGTTTCACTCGTCGGGTACTCTACCAATTTTAAGGTGTTAGACGGGATAATATTTCAAAAATGGTAAACCAAAGAACACAAGTAAAGAACAAAAGGTATTTTTGGCGGACAGGATATTTTTAGACTCCGAAATCGTAGCAAAACGAATGGTATAAGAAGAATAAAAATAAGTCGAATATTCTCCGGACTTAAGTTTATCACAAAAGGTATTGCTCAAGAGTTTTATTAATCGTTCAGTAGGTTTCCTGAAATGTTTGCGGGTAGTAGTTTTTTGGATTGAGTGTCAGAAAGAGGCGGAATAATTTTGAAACATTCTCGGACCAATGTCAAAAACCATCAAAAAATTTTTTTACTCACCTAAAATATAAATTTATT
Organism: Enterobius vermicularis; assembly: GCA_900576705.1. Classification (NCBI taxonomy): domain Eukaryota; kingdom Metazoa; phylum Nematoda; class Chromadorea; order Rhabditida; family Oxyuridae; genus Enterobius; species Enterobius vermicularis. Next base: position 17,019 of record UXUI01008255.1, read on the forward strand.
TGTCATCAGTTGTCTTCATATTCCCAATGACGACAGTTCGCCATCTACTAAAAATTATGTTCTTATACTTATATTTCCTCTCATAATTCTACTGTTCTAGCGATTAATAATAATATTAAATATTGTTAACAACAACTGTAATTCTGTGCTTTTTGATCATAGTGTTGATCAAATTTTGTTAAAGTTTGATAAGCCCAAAACAAATCGTTTGAAATGATTACTGTTCAAATGAAAAACAAGCACGAAAAACAAGCACGATAGAGTCTCAATATGATGTAAAGCCCCCCAACTAGTGATCGGATCATAAAATTTTTTGAAGGTAGATGTCCTTTCAAAAAAAAAAAAACAAAACAGTAGTATTACCCTGTCAATGAATTAACGTTTGAAAATAGCGCTTATCAATATTGTTCTAATCATATAAGCACTATAGGTTTTTTTGCACCGTACAACTTTGTTGCTAAAAATCAGACAATTCTCCATTGCTGTTAACAACTTCCACTGTTTTGTTTTTCATTGTCTGCCTCTCACTTCCAGTTGTTGAATCCAGCATGAAAATGCAACTGATAGGGTTCCATTTAGAGAAAATGATGCTGAGTAAAATAGCAAAATTTTTGGGAACACTGAAAGTGTATAGTAAATTTCTATGACCTAGGCAACCATTTAACAAAGGATAGCTTCTATTGATAACTGCCGTTTTAGTTCAAATAACGAAATTTACAATGTCAAAAACTGAGATTTTTGTACCATGTCACAAAATCCAAAAAAAAATTCTGCTTTTTTTTTTGAAGAGATAAACTAAGAAAAAGTCAGCACTTTTTGAATGCGCTATTGTAAATTATGTAAAATGAGAACTGTGTGATAAATTTATTCCAAGAAAAAACAAAAAACTAATATGTTGCTATTTAGTTTTGGCTCTATTTCAGTAGACTAACGACCAGACAATTCAATTTCAAGTGAACTGAAGGAAATGCATCGGGAACCCTGTAATTGGCAGCAGTAATCCGTTGGTTGACAACGTATCGACCATTACGTAATGCGGTCAAAGCCTAAACGTTGCAAAAGGACAGCGCTGAAAAATGCTACCGTTTATAACGGCAGCCTGTTTTGCAGTGAGTTTACTGCTTATATTCATTCATAAGGTCTTGTTTTTTTTTTCTTTTTTTTTTTTTGTGTTTATTCACTGACAGCCGTGTTTAGCACAGGAAACTACTGTTTATTAGCGTTTTCTATAGAATAATTTATGAAATTATATTAATACTTGATATACTGCATTATGTGATTGCCAAAGATCAACATGAAATAAAAGCACTGAACGGTCTATCCATACTGATGAATTGTTCCGAAAATTATCAAGAACTGTAAAACAACTGAAATTATTGGGTAAAGGAGGTAAGGGAAAAAAAAAACAATTGGAAAACAAAAGAATGCAAAACAAGCGTCTAGGTTTACCGGTCTGATAACTGAACTAGTGTATAAAGTAATAAAACAAAAATTTTACCATGCCACCACTTTTTTCTGCAACAAATTTATAGCCCTAGCAAACATTGGAATCATTTACATCGATAACTTTAACCCGTTTAAGGAGACATTTTCCTTCCAATTTTGTACCTCTTTTATTGTTTTAAAGAATTTATACGATTTAATCTCCAAGCTTTCCCGTTTAGTTTTTCCTTTTTTTTTTCTCTTCTTTTCTCTTTTTATTCTTTGTTGAAGAATATAACCTTAGCGTTTCTTTACTCTGTAATAATGCCAACTGCCTTAGCATAATTATGCTTTTTTCTATTGAACATATAAAGAAGGCAAAAAAATGTTGAATCTGTCCTAAATAAAAAATTTGGTGGAGCAGTATTTCAGTTTCTGATAGAGAGAAGTAAGACAAAAATAAATAAATTTATCAACACATCATACCAATAAATTCTTAGCTGTAACAGAGCATATTTTTAACTCGTTGGATACAATAAATTTAACAAAAATTTTTCTTTACTATCTTTCCTCTAAGAAGCTATATTATACAAACTGGTTAAGGGAGCATTGTTCAAAAATGCAAACCGCGGTATCCCACTTAAAATTTAGGCAATTTTTAAACTGAATGTGTGTAACATTTATTCCATTTTTTCAAATCTAATTGCCTGTAAAAAACATTGTCAAAATCTCAAACCGCACTAACGCATCACTGGTAAATTTTACTGAAAAAAGTTTTTTTGTTAAATACTTGAAAATTATTATGTTATTTTTACAGATTTTTTTGATATATCACAACACACATCTATTTGTAATTTTAACTGTAAGCAGCAAATGTGTAATTATTTTAGATTTTGATAAAGCAATAAATAAAGTTTTAAAAGAGTTGCGCCCGCTACTGGTCGATTTCTTTTGCTTTATATTTATGCCGCTATTACTGTATACTGATATTAATTAAGGTAAATTTTTTGATATTACTGCATAAATTCAGTCAAATTTTTTCCTTATTTGATGGGGAAATACCATCACCGTGTAATCACCAAATAATAAATGGTAAACTATTCAAACAGAAGCACGTTTTTCCTCTTTCAACCTTTCTTAAATATTCATTTTTTTTTTTTCTGCAGGTAAACGTGACATAGAGCTACCAACAAAAGGCCATAAAAAAGTGGCATAAAATCATAATTTCTTCGTTTTTTTTGTTAAGCGGCTCTCAAGTTTTTTTCACTTCAAAAAAACGCTTATTATTTAACGATGAGAGAGAGAAGTTTGGGTCTATGAAACAAACTAATGTAGGTTAGATCAAAAAAGTTGAATTTGAAACGACGAATATGATCACATTTTGCCAGGTATACTAAAACCCATACAAATTTTTGGTGACCGCCTGGTCGAGTAGACTTCCTATAGGCTCTCCTCCAAATTGTTTCGTTACACCAAATTTTTTTTTTTTTGAGCATTGCGCGCTACAGACAGTAACCATCTTAAAATTCTGATGAGATAAAAAAAAAAAGTTAATGCTTTTCAAAATAACTAAAGAGGTCAAAAGACTATGTTATAACCAATAAAAAAATAGTGAAACGTCTAATACGTTGTAAAACTTTATGCCCTTTGATGAGTAATCAAAAGCTTTTGAAATAAAGTAGCAGTATCAAAAATTCTAGATCAGTTTCAGTCATTTTCATTGCCACCACTTTTTTTTTGTAGATAATGCTGATGAAATTGCCAAGTTCTTTGAAGTTCTTACCAAAAAAGTTTTGTTAAAACTTACTCCTCTATCTTTAATTAGACGTTCTTTAGTTTGGCACACGTATGATCATGACTGCTATTATCAATAAATATAATAAAACTTTTTGCAGCTATAAATTCTCAGCCAAAATTTGAACGAAAAATTTTGAAAGCTTCTCCAATCACGTGTTTTTTTTTCAAATTTCTATGTAAACGATTAGGTTTTAAATTCTAGTGCAGAAAAAGTGCTAAGTAGTAGTTATGCAAAAGTGAACACAGCGTTTGCAGAAAATGTCATACGAGAAGCCAAACGTCAGCCGAGTCCAGTTGGCAAAACTTTAGAATTTTGTTGCGAATGATTTTAAGTACTTCCAAAACTAAAGTCATAAGCAACTGGTATTCAAAAGTCTAACAAGTTCAATGATGAAATTTTGCCAAAAAGTCAACAAAAAATATTGAACATTAGATAAGAATGAATTGAAAGAAATTGACAAAGATGACGGCAGCAAAGGTAAAATAAGGCACTGATGTTAATACTATTGGCCCTTTACAATAAGTCTTGTAGAGCTAACAGTGGCGGTTCTCGAGTTAACCTTAAGACCAATATGGCAATTGAAAGCCAAATTTTTAAAAATAAAATCTGAAAGGCAAACAAGATTTTATAAATTGACTACAAGCAAAAACCATTATAGCTAAGTGCCACGACCAAGCAGAGCTAGTTCTGGAAGTTAGGAAACTTAAGGAAAGAGGTTTTTAGGATTTACCCAGTGAGCACCTTGGCGCGCAACAAAGTAGTTACAACTGGAAAACCAGGAAATATTCACCCGACTTTTTTACACTTCCGCTATTTCTCTTTAATTTAGCTTCGAGCGCCTACCTTCCGTTTCATCTCTTTTACATTTTGAAAAAATACTTGAGCAGTTAGTTCTAATGCTTCAATAAACTGCAGTATTCCACCTTAAGTGTTCTAGGCTTTTTTTTTGAGCGATTCAATTAAAAGTATCAGAGTTACGAAAAAGCGCACGAATTAACTGTTTTTTATTTTTGATGCCAAAAATTAATAACATTTTTTTGTCTATTTATATATATGTAAGGCTAAAGAGTTGTAAAAGCATTATAAAACCATACAAACTAGGTTCTAAAATAGATTAAAAAAAAAGAAGCTTCCACAACCTCTAATTCTTCCAAATTTATTATGAATTTATTCAATTGAACTTTAACGACAACTACAGCAAATATCATGAGTTTTCCTAAAATTTTTTTAACAATTCTGCAATATGAGCTATGAAACTTCTCGCTCTTTTATTTAGGCTACAGTTTGACAATTCAAAAGATCATATGGTTTTTGGTTTTTGTAAAGCAGATCGCTGAAGCAATTTACTGCCGAAACTGATATTTTATTATCATTTTTACACTTTTAATAAGAGAATAAAATCTATTTTAACAATTCTATTTGTTCAGACTTCGGCGCTTCACTCCTAATTAATACAGACAATTTTGAAAACCCGCTATGCTAAAAAGCGCTCAAAAGTTCGCATGCGATTAGTAAGCAAAAAAAATTTGATCTGCACAAAAGCAGTTAGAAATCCTTTGTGTTTTTTTCAAATTGTCTTCTTTCTTTATCCTAAAAACTCTTTTTTTAATCACAGAAAATTCTAATAACAAAAGCTAGATCAACTTGAAGAAGACTGTACAAATGCCTTAATAATCAAAATAATCTTCGTAATTTTGTGAACAGTTAAAAAAACTGATTTTATTCAAAATGCAGGAAAAAAATTTTTTTAGAACAGTACAGTGTTAATATTTATTTTTTTCAGCTTTCCAGTAAAGAACATAAATTTCTTTTTTTTTTAATTTTTCACTATTATAAAATAATCAAATTAATATAAAAACTGAAAAGCAGTATTAATATTACTGTTCTTTAAAGAACGTCCTAGTGTATTGAATACACTTTGCCAGTAACAAATAATAGCTACAATAATAACGACATACTGAAATATCACTCGGTTAAAACGAGCTTCAAAGGATGACTTGAGAAACTTCGTTTTTATAATACCAGCCATCTGCAAAGACTTTATCTTTGTGCCAAAGCAAAAAAGAATCGTCTCAAAGTGCACTTGTTATTTGACCTTAATTCCACCAACCCTTTCTTACCTTGCGTACTTTGGACAAAGAGAATCATCTGCTCCCTGTTTCCTTCAGCCTTTTTGTTTAAGACAGAGAGCAGCAAGATGTCACAAAATTTAGCACTTTAGAGAAAACCCACTGGTCAATCGTAATTGCTCTTTACATTTTTTTAATACCTTTAAATATACACTATCAAACAACCAGCAGTACATCAAAAAACGAAGCAGTATGTAGAAAAAAAGTAAGGCAAAATTAGCGTTAATTTCACAGTAACTTTAAGAGCTGATTTCGTCCAAAGTTTTAAAAATAGATGCTGTTTTACACTTTGGTTCCAGCTGCGTAGCTTGCAAAATAAACAAACCATAAAAGTTGCCTATTTCAAAGAAAAACCTTTTTTTTTTTT
>UXUI01008257.1:0-12714 GCA_900576705.1 Enterobius vermicularis
TCAGTCATCATCCTTCTTTGACTTTTCCCTCTCGCTGCCTCATTTTTCTGTACTTTCCGCAAATTTTGATAAAATAAACGCCGGTGGCATACTGACCAGTCGGAAGAGCAAACAAATTTAACACAGTTATCACTTTTTAGTGTGCGAAATGATAAAATTACATGGTGCTAGATTTCTGGAAACGCCAGCAGAACCCGTGTGCTTTTCTGACCTTTCGTTCTTCTTCTGTGTAGTGAAGTGAACATAAAATCAGCTAGAAGCTTTACATTTTGTCGCAGTTTAGCAGCGTACAAGGTCCTTTTCGCACAGTACATGCTCGGCACTGTCACGAAACAAATACCATCCGTCGTTTTTACAAACATATAGAACAGTTCCATTGACATACTCAATATGATTCGGGAGGTATTTAACCGGAGATCCATCGGCCCACTGCATTATGCCGTTGCTGCTCTTAAACAACCCCCATCGATAACGAAGACGATTATTCCACGCTAAACAATGAGTTTCATCAGACAGTATTTCTGCCGAAATGTAGGGCAAAGAGATATGTCACCATGGCAGTGCATTTACAAAGGCTTTTCTTCAGAATGCACTTCCTAAATCGTCGAAATTTGTCAAAAGCCTTTATGATTTTTCGGCTGTTACATAAAGCTGCAAAACGCGAACCTCTAACATTTATAAAAATGAAATTGTCTTCTTCTTCAGATAGTACAGAAGCCTCATGCCTGTTGTAGACCGGTCAGTGCTGTTCTGGAGTGTGGAGGTCTGCTTGGCATGAAATCTAAAAACTGATGTCCTATACTTCTGACAAAGAAAAGTACTTCAGAGAATTCTAATGAGCACATAAAGAAAAATTACAAATCTAGAAAAAAATGTTAATTTTCGATTTTGTTTAGAACCTTTGTCTGTTTTCCCTTTTACAGCATAAAAAAATTGTTTACTTTTTTTTTCTGAGAAATCGTTCTGCATTTAAACGCAAATTAATTCAACATGCAACGTAGGAATAGAAAGTGTTTTCCTCAAAAGACGGTAGGCTTGTAGGATATACCGAGACACTTGCAGATTTGAAAATATTCTGTTTTCAAATTTTTCAGAAGAATAAAAGTTATACATTTTTTAACGGTAACAATGGAAGCAGCCAGTAGCTGTAAACCGAAAACGTGACAAGCCGAAGAGCTACGTGGAAGCTTTCACTGCGATATTTTTGTAAAAAATTTTTTTTGAGGGAAGTCTTAACTTCTTGAAGTTTTTTAGCTTTAAGCAGTATTCTTGACGTAGGAACTCTTACTTTTGAGCAGGTTTTCCGTTGCAGACTGGTCACGCAACTTCCTTTTCTTAAAATGCTGGCAGAATCTTTCATGTACAGATTTTCCTGAAGCACTAAGTTTTACCGACCTACGATGTACTTTTAAATTGTGGAGTTGTTAGTCGTGTACTCGATAGCTAAACACAGAGGGATCATTTGCGAACACCGTCTCGCACATTCGGTTTTATTAACGTTTTCAAAGCTGGAGGTCAGTATAGCTCTACCGAAACGTTAACTCTAACAAATGTCGATTTTCTGACTAAAGTAGTGGTCTGCATCTTTACAGGTTTTGGTTGCAGCAAGAGGAAGAAAATAAGCATAGAAACGGTCATTGCTCAAGTTGTATTGCCTGCCATATATTGTTAAAAGACCCGCGAATGTACTTGATGAATGAAAAAAATTCAGATAGTGCAATTTTTTTGAAAATAATCAGTGCTCCTTCCGAATAAAATCAAGGTTGTCTTTGAAAAGCAGCGCAGGGGAGGCCCGCAACGAAAGAAAAGATAGAGCTCAGCATAAATGCTACTAAAACCTCTTTTTAACTGGCAACTAAACAGAACGGTTTATTATATTTAAACATTAATTTTTTTCGATGAGCTTGACAGAAATTCTAAAACTGTGCGAAAGTACTGACTGCACTTGGGCCTTGCCAACGACTTGGTGAAATAATAAGACAGTGCATTAGAAAATCAAGTGAGCAGTACAATCAAACATTAAGGAGAATAGATGCGGTCTTGTCGAAAGAAAAAAGTGAAAAAACGTGAAAATATTAGTGATTTGGTTGAAAAAGAATATCTCCTGTAAAAGTTGTTCTGAGAAATGTACATTGACAGGAAAAAGTGAAAATGCCAATGATAAGTTTATCATTAATTTTCTGCTACCACTTAAAGATCACAGCAATTTTTGGAATAGAAGACAAAGAATGTGAATAATGTTGTTTGCAGAAAAAACTGATCTAAACTTTAGCAAGAACCCGAATCACTTAAACTTCATGTAACGATGCGTTGGCATTGGTTATGATTAAGTTTCTGAATTAAAGAGAGTCTCGGTCTTTTTGAGAAACCCGTTCTGCTTTCAGAGAACGACGCATAAAACCTTTCCACTCTTACAAGCAGACGAGAAAGAAACAACATGATTTGACGTTTTGGCTAATACTTCGTCTGATTTAGCAGCTTATCTAACTCACTGTAAAAGATTCACAGATTTTTTGTATACTTAGGACGTCTCGGCAACTCATGACTTGCCGGTAGTGCGATCACACGATCGAAAACACATCTTCAAAACGCGATCTCAGCTTATTTATTGCGACCTCGTAATCTTCATTAGTCACTTGCATGCCGCCAACAACATCTATGGTTCTTCCTTCCAAACAACTTTTGAAGCATGTGAATTTCTGAACTGGAGCAGTATTCTGCACATCGATGGAAGCGCTAAAGCTATTCTAAAATCACAGCCACTTTTTCAGATTGCCAGAGAATTTGCTAACCATAACTAACGTAGCTTAGTGCACTGCATTTTGTTGATACAAAGGTCCTCCTCTTCTTTTCTGATATTCCTGTCATGCCCAGCTATTTTCCTTTCCAGAGTGTCAACCTCGTCCTGCGCTTCTACTAGCCTTTCGGAGGAGCCTGACCTTCTACCATGCTTTCTGTAATTTTTGTTCCCGCTTGCCTTCTCCTGTTCCGAACAGTCTCTCAGGAATCTCGTGTATTTCCCGTGTTTAGCATCTGTCTTGTCACAACCACTCTGTATACGTTTACGCACATTTCCTAATGTTTCTAAATCTGCCTCCTCTTTGGACAGTTTCTCTCCACACCTCTAAAACGTATCCCAGTCTCCTTGCAAATCTACTCAGGACTGCTCCTATAGTATGTGACATTCTCTCTCTCTATTTTGAACTAAACTGAGTCGCCTCATCTAGGCACCAATTAAAAATATTGCAACTTAAGTGTTTGACTCTGAATAGTCCTCGCTATTTCGGACTCTAATTTTTAGTTTGAAAGCTCTTTCAATGCAAAATTTTTAAAGGTCTAGGGGATCGAAAGGCTAAGAAAACTTCTGTCAGAGAAAAACATTTAAGACAAGCAAGACTTAGAATAACCCAAAGAAAAACAAAAGACAAAAGATGGAGCAAAAGGCAAACAAACAAGACACAACTGAAACTGATAAAAGAAAGGAGAAAAGACCAAAACTACTAATGACACCAAAACACTATTGAAGGACTATACGTTACACCATATTTTAGATAGATGTACTAATTGCAGAACATACGTCTGCAGTGAAAGCGTAAATGCGACAGAGGTTACAAGGAATAAGCAAAGCCGCTAATTCTTAGCTTTTTTCTTCTTTTAGATGAATGTAGAAGCATGCTTTGCACCGCTTTTAAGCAGGTTCTCTGACTTCTAATTTATAAAGATCCTTTGTGGAGCCTGGGCATTTCGCCGGCTTGGCTTCATCAAGTGATATCTTATACAGAAGCTTGACTAGACCCTTAATTTGCACGGCTCAACCGGTACTCTTTAGCTGCACCTTACTGACAAGTACAGCGCTTAGGCCTGTTCTCTCGACAAAAACTGTTGCACTGGTGCAACAGCTACGTTTTGAAGTTGCTGGAATAGGAATCAGAAGTGGTAGCACAAAAAGCGAGGCGCTTTTACTGCGTCACATTGCTCTGATCACCAAAGAGCTTTAAGATATATATAAATATGTATATCGGTGGGTACTGGTGAATAGCACAAAGGCATCTTGAGCAGATATCAGGAGCTTCTGGAAAAAATGCAATTTATAAGTCTGGTCAGAATTAACTTCGGATAACCTGTTGCCAAACTCGACCCGGCTTTTCTAGACAAACTGCATCTCGTCTTGAAAATATTCTAGAGAAAAGTGTTTTCGAGCCTGCTTATTTCTGCCACCTACCCTGACAACGACATATTTCTTCCTTCCTAGCATCAGTTGCTTGAATTCACAAAATCTTTTTATATATTCTGAAAAAACCGCACGTATTATATAATAAAAAACTAATTTTTAGAAAGCGAGATTCCGGAAAGCTGTGAGAAAAGTTAAAATTCGGAACCGAAACGTATTTAGTACAGCGTAGAACATTTTAGTGAATGTTCTGCAGTGGTTTACTTGCTGTTGCACCAGTGCAACAATTCCTGTCATGAGAAGAGGCGTACGAGCTGTAATTGTCAGCTGGGTGCAGCTTAATACGGACCGGTCCGGCTGAACAAAGCTAGAGACGCCGGCCACTAGAGTGAGATACAATAGATCTTGGAAAGAGTAGGTTCGGCAAAAATGATACGAGCCTGATGCACGTTAATGAGGTGCAGGCGCCGACATACCTGCCTCTAAGGAGATGCAAAGCATGCTTAACCAGCTTCTCGGTAAGATTTACCAAGTAGTGAGGTTGCGGAGTTATTTTGTTAGGCTGCTTTTATTACGTTATTCTACGGCAATTTCTACAATTCCAACCCAGAAGGTTAGTGTTTTTCTCAATATTGTACTCTTGTTATATATTTGGTTTTATCTTTTGCGATTTTCAGTTTTAGTGTTCTTTTGCTTATTTGGTCTTCCTTTCGCTAAGCCCTCTTCTTTTGTGTTTAGTGCTCTAAATCTTGTCTTCTGAATCTTTCTCTCTAATAATATGCTATTAATCAGGAAACTCTTATATAGTTAAAATATTGCAGTCTTAGAGGCAGGTATGCCGGCGCCTGCACCTCATTAACGTGCATCAGGCTCGTATCATTTTTGCCGAACCTACTCTTTCCAAGATCTATTGTATCTCACTCTAGTGGCCGGCGTCTCTAGCTTTGTACAGCCGGACCGGTCCGTTTTAAGCTGCACCCAGCTGACAATCAAAGTTTTAGTCGCAATCTTTGTTTTTATATTACTTTTCGATGAAATACCGTTAGCTATGGGCAAATGACGTTGATCAGTGATCAGCTTTGTTTCCGATATTTAGCTGAAACCGTTGCGCTTCTTTACTGTTTTATTTCCTTCGCTCAATCATTTTCTCGCCTACTTATTCTGCTATCAAACTGTGTTTTCTGTTTTCTTTTTTTTTTCAGTCTTTTTGCTTATCAAGATCCCCACTTTTAATTTTTTATTTTCAAATGATTTTGTACTGTGAATTTGTTGCTTTCGTTCTTTTTGTTTCCCAGTTTTTGTCTGTTGGGATCTGGTGCCACAATGTAAGATGCCCGAGCAGTAATGCATTACATATCGTACAGATTCCGTGAATATTTCAGGTTTTTTTTATTTTTTTCTGTGACTGTAATAAACGACACTCAGGTGCTGCTTTCGTGATCTCAATAATTTTTTGATATGACAAATTTGATAAATTTTTTTAAAATTATACAGTATCTTGGATAATTTATGTTTTCTTTTTGCTTTAAAATTAAAATTAATTTTTGCTGGTGATGGCATATAATTGCAGAAGTCATAACCAACTGTGAAGCAGTCTGAAAACCTACAGTGGTACTGAATCAGTACAACAAATAATAACCAGTTTTTTCTGCCTTTATAGCGTGTATATGCTAACATTCAGTTTTTCATGAATGTTTCAGGTTATCCAAAAGTCAAAGATTACAAACCTCACAAAAAAACGATTTCCCAAGTAATAAAACGCTGAGTTACAAAACACGAGCTTTGTTCCTTGTCATTTATAATTATCGGCTAATCTTACGGCTCTTTCACGTCAATTAAAATTATTTTTGGCGATGAATGAATTCTCTTTCAGCACTAACAGATAAACAGTTTTACTGTTAAAGTACTGCAGCGAAAAGTAAAGGTGACAGCCATTTTCAAAAAATCTCTGCCGGTAAAAAATGTGACATTGTATAAGTTACTACAGGGTTACCTTGCACAAAAAAACAACAAAAAGGTTTATTTTGGTTTATTTCATCATACATTTTATAGGTCTTTCAGTTAAAAAATAGGAATTTTTTAAAAATTTCTTCAATACCGCAAAAAAAATTTTTATTTTTTGCTTTTTTTTTTGCTTGGTGCAAACAAAAAAACTGAGATGAAGAAATGGTTGATGTTTTTTGTAATTAAAATTCGAGCAATCCAATAGAAGGGTTCTTCAAGGGGAACATCTAGGTACGTTGGTTTTCCAGTCGCATATTTCTGAGCGTTCATTAAAAACTGTCTTGTTTGGGCATTTGAACGAAACTGGAGTATCTGAGCATTCAAAATAACGGCGTTTATTTCTTGGATCGATGAACCTTTGCACCGGTTTTTTTGTATCATTTCCTTCTTCGCTGTCATGGTCGTCAGCTTCTGTTGAAACTTGTCCAATGTTCAAACATTTTTGACCTTCATAGTAAAATAGTTGTCCTTTTGGGCACTCAAAATGACTGACCAAACTACAGGTGTAGAAATGGTTGCAACTTTTTGGGTCGATAAAGTTACGCACTTCACTGTTTTTTTTGGTAATAAATTTTAGACGTAAACCTAAATATCACAATTGTTTGTTCAAGCTTTCTCTTTTTTGTTTTGCAAACACTAAGTACAACAATCAAAAAAACTACATGTTTAGCATTGCAACAAGTAACTGGTTCTTTTGCATTTATTTTCAAATAATATTTTTTTCCAAAACATTAATTTAGCAAAAGCCGATTTTGAGAACTAATTGAAACGTACCTGAGATTATAAACGCATAAGTGAACAGTAGAACTACTATTATTAAACAGTAATTCGACTGCATAACGGAAATCAGATCGATTGCTTTTCTTTTGTTTCTCAGAATTTAATCTATAGTCTAACCCAAAAAACGACGTCTAAATTCTAGTTCTTCCAGGAACGAATCAGTCGATTAACGCCAACTAGAGGTACTGATCTTACCTACAAGAAAAAAAATTGACGCGTAGAAAAGCAGAAAAAAAAAGAAAAGAAATAAGTATTTTGCATCGACTCCTTCTTCTATTCTGACTTCAAATGTGCGGGAAAAAGTATTTTTCTTTTGATAGCACACAAAATTAGACTATAAATTACATCTTAAAAGCAAAAAATAATGAAATTAGTAGCAACAGCAGAGACAACAGGCAGTATTCATTCGCAAAAAATGTCAAAGCATAAGATTCAAGATGAAAAAGCAGAAAAAAACACCTTGTTGAGTCACCAATTTTTTCAGACAACAGCATCAACAACAGCCCAAATAATTTGTCATCAAAGAATGAAAAAAAAGGCCACAGTACTAGAAGAATAAAATTAAAAAAAAAAAGCAGAAAACAGTGTTAACCGTCCTTTTCTTCTGCTGCATATTTTCTCGCAAAACAGCTTTGTTACCGTCAAATTCACGGTCAGATAATTTGCAAAGGAAAGGAAACATTACGATTCAGAAGGCAACTAAAATAAACTTAACATTTTTCTCTTCAATTTTTTTCCAAGAACACCTTTAAATGTCATGCTAATTTTAAAAAATCTTTCAACTGTTCAAATGAAGCTTCAAAAAGCACTAAGAATTACTAAAAAGTTATGTTTTTTTTGATTTTTAGGTTTAATAGTACAGAATTCAACAACTCTTTGACTGGAGATTTACTGCATTCTTCATGCTGCCTAATTACTCAAAGTGGCTTCTCCTGCTTTATTGAAAGTAAACTGAATAAAAGGCTGAAAATCATTAAACAGTTATGCAGAAGAAAAAAAAAAATGAATAACGATTAACAAAATCAGCAGTTAAAAAGTTTCACAAGGAGATTGCGAAAATCGGCTGGTTTTACAGAAAAATTGAAACGACAATAGACCAGACACAGCAGCCTTTCTGGGTTGCAGCGTTCTACCGAATCATGTCAGCTTTACCTTTTACACATTTATCATCGATGTTTATTGGCCGTAACTAAAACTAAATTTGTGTTCCGCATCAACAAGAACTGATTGCTTTGCAACATTGTTGTTGTTTGGTGAGAATTTCAAACATATATGGCATCGAATATTAGAGGAATACTTCCATCACTGCTTTGTAGCTTTTTTTTTTTTTTTTGTTAAACGAACAAAAACAAAACATATCTTCTTTTACGGCAATTTTATATAAATGGTAAACGAAGCAACCTTCATAAGAAATGTTTTTTTTATTATCTCTATGAAAATGTTCAAATGAGTTATTTTTTTGGATTCTTAAATAAGTGTTTTGATAAAATATTTTTTACAACAATCACAGGTTATCAAAGTTTACCACCCTTATTTTGGTAACGGTACCTTTTAAAGCAGTGTCAAGACAAACAGGCACTTTGCTGTGCACTGAGCGTGCTCAAGCGACAATGAAACAGAGATAGCGAATTACGGGTTTTGAAATTTTTGGTCTTAAAAAGACTATCAGAAGCATTCACTTCCGCCCTGTATCTATTGTTTGTTCAGTAAAATACAATTTCATGAAACCTTTATTTCTTAAAGTTAAGTGTAATTATCAATCTGTGTAACCGAAAATTCACTATCAGATTCTAAACAATCAACAGAAATTGCAGGTATGTCGAAAAAACTTTCTTCATAAGCGCCTTGTATGATGCTACTATGCAGTAGGATGACTGATTCTTACAGTTTGTAGCCGTACCTTGGCATGTTGGAGCTAAAAGCAAAATTTATCTGATGCATCAATTTTTCAGATGAAATAAACTGTTTGACAAAATTTTTCAGGTTTGCTCTTCCTTCCAAAAACGCTGGTAGATAAAAATTTATTTCAAAAAAAAGAAATTTATTCAATTTTTCTACCTATGTTCTTTTTCATCTCTAAGGAGCTTTTTTTGTAATCTGTTTGCATTTTTCGATGAAAATTATAGATTATACAAAATTAAAAAAAGAATGAGACAAAGAAGGAGGATTACCTGAGGTGCTACAATATCCACAAGTATCTTTGCAGTGCTCTTTCATATTTTGTGATACGCTGAGTCATTACAGAGCGCAAAATTATTCTTACAGTTGATAGCATTGTCCTTGCAAGCTTTATAAAAAAGAAGCTAACAAAGACAACAAAAAACTCAAAAAAAAATGACAACATTTCACTACATTCGTTCGTTTAGCTGATTATTTTCTGATATTTAGTCGGTAAAAAGGCTCCAGATGAAGTATAAAAAAATCCATTTAAGTGCAAATTTTTATTGTAAAAATTAAAAAACCTAAATATTTCTTAGAAAAGCAACAATTTTTTAATTAATTAAAATTTGACTAATTTGTTTCCCAATCTTCATTTCTTTTCTTCACTAACTATCTGAGGAACAAAAAAATTATTAAGTCACATACTCTTGATGTATTACATTTTCCATAATTCGTTCAGAATTCCTTTGTGTCACTGCAGTCTGCGTCGACCGAGCACTCTGAAAAAGGCGAATTAAAAACGCTGAAACAGTAGTGAAACAAAAAAAGCCCAAAAAAAGTTTTGCTTAGTTGTTGGAAAAGTACTGTTAGGAATATGTTTAATTTTTATTCGTTACTTTTTTTTAAATAAATAATTTTCAATAATTTCACTTCTTTGTAAATGATTTAGGATGGGATACTAAGTTTTTTTTTATTATCTTGAGAATTAAAGCGCCAAATCTGTACCACACTGTTCAGACTTCAGTTTTTCAGATTTTTTTACTGCATTTGATTCTGAAATTTTTCAATAAGATCAGGAGTATTAGAACGACGTTTAACAGAAGAAAAATTTGTGAAAAAGTGGACGTGCATACGAAATGCAGCTATCCTCTGAGCACTTGGAAACAGAACAAGCAGCGGGAAGATATAATAAGCCATAGTTCAATGATATCTCTCAAAATGCGGATACTGATATCCGAGTAGTGACACTGCTTTTATGCAGTCAAAATTTTGTACATTTCAGCACATTTGTCAAATCTACTAAGGCTCAAAAAAAAGTTTTGTTTAGCCACAAGCAGCTAATCAAATTTTTGCATTTTTACCTTTTTGAACCGCTTTTTTTCAATGCTTCACATTTTTTTTAAACAAGTTATGCTCTCTTTCTCTCCTACTCTAAACAGTTCTTTGTTGTTGTCAATACTGCTACTATTTTGGACTTAATAATATGAGAATTGAAAAAAAAACTTTTGTTATAATTCTGTGTAATTGTGATATTTGCTTCTGTAGCTGAGACGCTATTTTGAAACACTAATTGATTTTATGAGTAATAAAAAACTAGTGGAAGACAATGTGTTTATTTTAAAAAGTTACAAGATATTGTGTGAAATAAGCACCATCGACATGGATTACAGCACTGATTAATAAGCAAGAGTTAAATACACTCATGCAGACCACTCAGTACTTCAAGGTTTACCACGTTTTGCTATCAGTAAATGGTGAACCTGATGCTTATGTATGATATAAGACATTTGTTATCTATCAATAAACCAAATCGTTGTTTTAAGAACGGTAGTTCAAATTTTACTCTTCAGTTTTTTGCGCTTGTTCTGAATGCCATATTTCAACAAATTTCATTCTTTGTGGATGAGCGCCACTTGTTTTCTTAGAAAGCAGCAAGAAAAGAAAAATGTCTGATAGATCGGCTTGTAGAATTGTGTCGATTGCTATTTGTTTGTTATCAGTTTATTCGGCTGAAAAAATGTGTAATTCTATTCATCTAATAACTGGTAAGAACAAAACAGTGTAGGGCTATAAAAAAGGAGACAAAAATGCTGTGAATTTTTGTTACAGTTTTGGTAATCATCAAAATACTACCAAATTATTCCAGCAGCTACTTTTTTCTTTTTTCTTCTCTTTATTACTTTCTTATACTTCGTTGAGTTAGTCTCACTTGTCTATTTATTTCCCGTATAGCGCTTAAACTTAACATTCGAGCAATATATAGTTATTTTGTGAGGTTTATGCCATGGTTGTATGAGATAGAAAAAAATGTGTGTTTTTTTATATTAAAAAAAATGACAATGGTATTTTTATTGTAATTATTGTTATTTTTCCCATTATTATTTTTTTATATTTGTTGTTATTATGGTTCTTCTTATTGTTGCTATTATTACTACTATCATTACTGTTCTCTTCACTGTTATTGTTGTAATCACTTTTCTTATTATCGTTATAATACAGGCGGCTCGCTGAACTCGTATCATGTGAATTTTCCAAGTGCAGGTTATGCAGCTTGTCACTAATAATTTCACCAAGTGGGTCGTTTAACTGCTGGAGTTAACGGAAAATTTGCAGAAACTCTTGAATGAGGAGCGAAAGTTTACGGTAGATCAATTGTGACCGAGGTGGTGTCTTAGTGATAATCGTGAAAACAAATCGTTGTTTCCGTGATTCTCCTAATTGCTATTGTTATTGCCATCGTTATTATTGGCGTTATTAATAAAAAGGCTTGGCTTTAGTCGTGAAACATAAGGTTTCGGTGCAGTTTGTGGAACTTTCAGAGAGAATGTCGTTAAACGGTTGATGCAAAGTTCGCAGAAGCTGTTGTTGGCCATTGGAACGTTTCGCGACAGATCTTTGTTGCCGACGGTGGTCTGTTCGTAATGGTCGTTTAACAAGTGGTAAATTTAGTGATTTGGGCCGGAGGTTCGCAGAATTAAAAAAAAAGAGGATATGATAAGACAAGAGAAAAAAATTTTGGAAAAAACAGCTTTTTTTGAAGTTGTATTGATCATTAGACTGCGATATTTGTCCTCATCGTCCGCTTCAGCCAACACGTTTTACAGTTAACCGAATTACAGAACCAATTTATCATTTTCTTTTTTATACATTTTTATCGCGGATATACAGAGCGGAAAACTGGGATTTAACTAAACGGTTTTTGGGAGAACAGTGTAGAAAAAACAGCTTAATTTCAGTCAAAAAAACTTTTTTTTGCATAGCCTTTATTGCATAAATACCTTTGTTTGTATTTTACGCGTATATGTGTTTAGTGGTTGTTTTTATTTTATTTGGATGAGTGAACGAAGTGAACAAGTGAACGAAGTGAAAGAGCGAATAAGTGAATGAGTGAACGAAGTAAATAAGTAAAAGAAGTTAATGGGTGAACGAATTAAACGAGTGAACGAAGTAAATGAATAAACGAAGTAAATAAGTGAACGAAATGAATAAACAAACGAAGTGACTGTGGCGACTACCCACACTATTCCTAATTGAAATCGGTCTATGCCTTCGTCTCACTAAAGTCTTTGAGAGCTCTAAATTCTTTGCTTCATACTGCAGACCCAACAGGCGCTTGAGCGCTGCAGCACCAACCACTGGTAACGTACTTTCAGTAACGTTTGAGGACTGTCTTTTAGGTACTACCAACTCTACTAGTAGAACCCTGATTTAGCAATGATAAGATGTGAACGCCTATATTTATTAATAGTCTTTATCTTTTTGAAAGTTTTATCGTACACAGGTACCTTCAACACCCGCACTACAATAACTCAAGAAAACAAAGCTAATAATATTAAGGACACGAACCAATAATACAAAACGAACAATATAAACTATAA
>UXUI01008257.1:12908-25405 GCA_900576705.1 Enterobius vermicularis
AAAGCTGAAGAACTCCTTTGGAGCTCATTTGGACTGATGACTCCATTTTTTTTCTCCGCCCCGGTGGGCAGAGTTTCCTTCAGAATCCTGCCCACCGGGACGGAGAAAGCGTCCCTCTAGGGAATAACGTCGCTTCAGATAAATAGGCGTTTCGCGTACTGTCGCGACATTCCCCAGGAGGCCGACAGATCACGCATCCGCAAAGTGAAATCATTAGAAGAGTGAGGTGGAGGTTAAAAAAAAATCTCTATAAGTTAGATTAACAATTAAGGCTAAAATCATACAGAAATTATGAAATACAATCAATAAAATAGAAGTTTAACATGTAAACAAGTAAAACCTTTTATCACTAATTTCTTGATCCCGCAAGACATATCTGAAAAGAACATTTAGTGCCCTGCTTAGAGTCTTTTAACTTTTCAAAATATAATGGAAAAGAAAAACAAAAATTGAACAGTTTAGAAAAATAAGAAAAATAAAGAAAAGAAAGAAAAAAAGAAAAGAGAAAATAAAATAAAAAACAAAGAAAAAATAAAAGGAATAAAAAATAAAAGACTAAAGAAAAATAAATTTTAAAACAAAGAGAAAGAAAAGAAAAAAAAGATGAAAAATTCTGCGGTTGAGGTCCCAAACGTTATAAAGGTAAAAACAAAAGACAAAAATATGAATACAAATTTATGAGACCTCTTAAAGCTCAAAACTCGATAATAAAATTTTAACTTACCTATGTTTTTGAGCGAAGTATGATCTTGCCACAAATTGCTGTGCGCACTCTTCTAACCAGTCGTGAAATTCAATAAGATAGCTGCGGACGCAGGGGAACTTATCAATAATAGTTCTCCATACCGGTGACTGGTTTAGGATTTCTTGATCTCTGATTACAAAGACTCTTTCTCGGGCTATCGTTATTGCCACAGTCGTCCGCTGGGGGTTAAGCACAAAATCCACGTTTCAGAATTTTTCCCTCAAGTAGACAAGTGTTGTGACTATGATTGCAAAATCACATTCCCTACCCTGGTATCTATTTATACTGTAGACCTTGGCATCTGGTTGCCTTATCTGAATGTCCTTACCGACGCATTATAGTAACACAGTATTACTATTCTTGCTTCGGGTATTAGCTAATGAGTAAACCAGTATACCTTTATAGCTAAATCATTATGTAAGTCATTCACCCAACTTTTCTCTCGTGTCAGTTGTTCTTTGCCCGTTGTATAAAGGAAAAAAAATAATAGACAATAAATAAACTATCAACAAACACAGGCTACTAACTGTGCTTTGAATAAAAAACAAAAATAGAAATGTAAATTAAGAAAATTAACAAATTTCAAATTATTTGAAAAATTACAGGCTTGACGAGCACAGGCTCACTCAGTCCTAACCTATAATAATTGAAGGAAACAATAATAAATATAAATTTAATCTACAAAAATCCAAATTTACGAAATAAAATTTACGAAACCAAACTAACAAAATTTGATTACACTCTAACGGAAACAGTAAAGCTGGCGACCTTTCGACACAACGTTTGTTGGGAAGAATGACTGTCGCAGGCTTTATATAGCCACCGCTCGCTGGCTTGATGGCGGCACTTTTGCCGATCTTCCATTCGCCGCGCCCGAAGTCTGCTTCTTTGACAAGTACTATATCTCCTACTTTGGGCTTTATGTGTACTGTGAGTCTTTGATTGTTGTGTATTGTAGTTCGTTTTTCCCTCACGCTTAATAAGTACTCCTCATGAAAATTCTTCCAATAAGTACCTAATGAAGCCAAATTCCCTGCATATATATTGGCCAATTCTTTCCTTTTCTGTGGAGGAACGTAATCCGGACCGTCATAAATTCCTACGAGTATTATTCCTGTAGATATTTGTGGCGTTATAAGGTCGACTGGACGAAGTATAGTGGTGGTCACTTCATCGTAAATATACGTCAATGGTCTGGAATTTAAACCTGCAGCTATTTCATACAATAATGTACAAAATTCCTCTAATTTCAATATTCTTCAACCAATAGTTTTCTGCAAAGAGGCTTTCACTACTTGTATTAATCTCTTGTAGTATCCTCCCTGCCATGGAGCATACTCTGTTATATACCTCCATTCAAACCCGTGATTGGTATAATAGGCTGAAACTTCTTCATCTGAAAATAAACTATTCCAAAATATGCTAATGCGTTACTTGCCGCTTTGAATTTAGTAGCATTATCTGAATAGACAATTCTTGGCTGTCCTCGTATTGAAATAAATCTTCTGAAACAGCTTAAAAATGCCGTTGCGCTTAAATCAGCAACAACTTCGAGATGTATATTTTGTGTTACAGGACATGTAAATATACGTCCCCATCTTTTGACTGTTATATTATTAATATCGTCGGCGTTCAAGTTAATAGGGCCAAAGTAATCTAATCCTGTAATATTAAATGGCTTACATTTTTTATTTTTAAATTATGGTACAACTAGAATTTGCGATAGGGCATATGACGGACCTTGATATTTCTTACATGTAACACATTTCCTTAGATATCTCTTAATCGTAGTTCTTGCCTTGGTTATCCACCATTTTCTTCTGGATTCTGCGATTACCAACCGCATACCCATATGCATTAAACTTTGATAAATTTCTTCAATAATAAGTTTTGTTATGTCTCCGTGATGATGAAGTAGGTCTGGAAATTTTGTTTCTTCCGTGTAAATTTAGATTGCTATACCAGCCAGCGCATTTTATTATTAAATTCTCAACGAACAGTCCTAATTAATCTTTCATCCTATTTTTCTTCTCTTTAGCTATAATATAGAACACCTTTGGATATTGATGTACTTGTTCTATCCTTACCAGCAAATGTTTAGCACTCTGTTGTTGCTGAGCATTTATATATCCCGTATTCTCAATTTTACTAAATATTTGATCAATTAACGGAGACTTCTTCTTGATTTTTACAAATAACTTATTCCAAATTTCATCTTTTAAAAACCGTAAAACGTAGACCGCTACTCTTTTAAGTCTATACGAATTTAAAAATTCACTTACCTTGATTGCTGGCGATATACTTGTAACGTTAAAAGTAACAATATCGGAAACCTCCATTGAGAATTCATCTTTTTCTAATTGTGTTCAATATCTTGAGGCCAATATTCTTCTGTTTGATTTAACCAAAAAGGTCTATGCCACCGAAGTTGGTTGACTGCTAGTTCTTTCAATGTACATCCTTGTGTAGCAACATCCACTGGATTATCTGCTGTTGATACATAGCGAATTTGCTTATCGGTTGCTTTCCGTATCTCCTTCAACCTATTTTCAACAAATACTGACAATAATTTAGACGTGTGCAACCAGTGTAGAACGTATTTCAAATCGGACCAAATTACTTTACGTGTCATAGGAAGATTTAATTCCCGATGAATATACGATATAACGCGTACGCCGATCAAAACTGCTAGTAGTTCTAGTCAAGAAACTGTCTTGCCTTTAACTGGGCATAGGCGGTTCTTGCTGAAATGAAGTCAGAAAAATAACTTCTTTTTCTTTTGCATCTTAAATATACAGCCGCGGAATAAACCTATTCGGAGGCACCTACAAAAACATGAAGTTTGAATAACTTGTCTTCTTTCCTCGAACATATTATACTTTAACGGAAACCTTTCCAATTCATTTTAACTGCCTTCATCTCTTTCCATATTTTACATACCTCGTCTGGTAACGCTTGGTCCCAAGTGTATGATTCCTTCCATAATGATTGTACAACGATCTTTGCCTTCAAGTTTGTTGGAGCTAGTAGACCTAGTGGGTCATAATTTTGGGCAAGTCGTGCTAAGATATTTCTCCTCGTTATGAGTTCGTTCTCAGAGATTCCTTTAGAAAAACTTATTTCTAATTTATCTCTTGAAATTTGCCAGGTTATTTCCAAGACCTTTTGCGTACGGCTTTCGGCATAATCTTTCTCAGATATCGTTTCCTGAAAACCTGGTATGTTTGATGCCCACGCTCGCATAATGAGTGAGGCTTTACAAGAGGTTTCCTTAACAATATGATACAACTGAATAACTTCATATTGGCTAGTACATCCAGTGATCAAATCATCAACATAGATCTGATGTTGTATTTGTTTCAATACTTTTACTCGGGCTTCATTTCCCTCACTAAATGCTTCTTGGATAGTTCTTTTCAAATGATACGCTACCGTTGCCGTTAGCAGAAATGGACTCGAAATAACGCCAAAGGCTATTCTTCTGAATCGGCAATCCAGGTTTGTAGGTTTCAGATCTGAAAAAGTTTTTTCAACCACAAAAACCTCGTCATGTCTCAATCCTTTTCATGGAGCTTGATCTGAAGAAATGCCTTTTCACTGTCGGCTATGACTCCATATGGATAAATTCTAAATCGTATAAGAATACCGCACAATTCTGGTAACATAACGGGTCTTTGGTAAAGACTTCCGTTTGAAGATAATGCTTCTTTATTTGATTTGGCTGACGCATCGTAAACTATACTTATTTTGGTTGTTTGTTTTAAAGGTGTAATAACCAGATGATGTGGTAGATAAGATACGTTGTGGCAAGGATCACTTAAGATAACCCTTTCAATTATATTGTTGAACTCCTGATCCTTTATAATTTGATTATATTGCTGTATCAAACTTTCCTCATCGAGTCAATTAAGTACACTCTTAAAACGCGAATAACATAACAAATAATTGTCGGACACAGGTCCAGCGGAACTTCTATAAGGCCAACTAACGATATACCTATAATCCCTAAACTCAAGAGATTGATGAAATTGTTTTAAAGCTTCATCGTTGTCTACTGTACTTGGAGAATCTGTAATCCCTGAACTCTTTAAATCCCAAAAAGATTCAACCGCGTCTGAAACATTATAACAAGCAACCATATTAGTAGTACGAACTGCATCACACTTCTCAATTTTACCCGTTATTGCCTTCCCTAACTTAGTCGGTACGACATACAACCCTTCAGACGTCTTGTCTAAACTCAGATCGATCAATTCCCAATAGCAGTCAACACCTGTCAGAATATCTGGTTTAACGAACTGACTTTCAACTAGATCACCGTCGTTATTCTTCGAACGGATGTTTCATTCACAGGCCATTTCGTCCATAACGCTTAATTCTAACTTCGTTTAAGTACCATCACATAAATGTAAAGTTAATTCTACTTTAAGAAGATAACATTTAAGTGAATTACGCGCAGCAAACGTATGCAACATCAACAGTTCTCTACGAATAACTGGCAAATTCAATTCCTGAGCTAATTTGTTGGATATGACCGAACACTGCCTACCGCTGTCATAGAATAAGTGGGTTTCCTTTATTAATTCCTCTTTAAATGGATTACTTATGACAGCTTTGACAGCTGGAAGTAAAGCTTCTCCGATTTTGTGATCTATGGCCAACTTGACTTCTAAAGTTGACACTCGCGTTCTTTCTGGCTTTTCTTTTTTTTCATTCCCAAACCGATTGCAAAATGCGGAATTACGATTTTTACGACAGTAATAACAATCCCGTCCCATTTTACAATTCTTAAATTGGTGTCCTGTTTTTAAACATCTTATGCATAGCCCCAATTCGTAACCTCCATTCTTTCTCTAGTCTTATTTCTTATAGACTTGACACTCACTATTATAGTGACTTCCCTTACAAAAGACACAAGGCAGTTTCCTAACTTTCGTTTGGTTGACCGTTATCTCATAAAAAGATGGTTTTCGTATTAGTGCTGGACGCATTTCAAAAAGACGACGTTCTTCATTCTATTTCCCTGTTCTTTTCGCCATATTATGTCCCGCAATTTCTTTTGCTTCGATAATATGATACAGAATTTCCAACATTTTGTCTAAATTCATTCTTTATCCTCCTCCAGTCTTATTTCTTCAACCTGATAAAATAATACTTGACGAAAACTTTTCCTGGATGATCATCATAATAGCTCGTTAATCATTCCCATGTTGAAAACTTTCTAATTGTAATAAAATCTGCTCAATCGCCTCCACCGTAGTTCTCAGGCTATTGCGATCTTCCTTGGCCAGTGGGAGATTTTTCAACTTTGTGTATACCATCTGATATCGCATATTATAGCTTCCAAATTTCTTTTTTAAAATATCTATTACGTCCTGATACATGTCTTCTCTTCTTAGCAAGTATTTTATTGCCATCTTCGCTCGTCTTTCGAGTAGAGAAACTAAGAAGTGGAATTTATCAATAGTTTGTAGATTGGTGTTCTCGTGGGTTGTAGAAGAAAAATAGTCCCAAAAAGTGGACCATTTTAGCGGATCTCTATTGAATTCAAGTAATTCTATCTCAGGTTGTTTCAATCTTAACTGAAACGCTTCTGGAGCCTTAGCTAAACTATGCTTGACCTCTACTGACGTTTCCCTTGAGGTTTGTTCGGTAAACTATTACGAATTCTAACTGATAATATGCTTAGAACTTCAACTTCTTCATATAATGTTTATAAGAATTTGGTTTCCTCTTTCCAGATCTTATATGCCTCCGTTTCTTCCTTTGAGCGTTCATCTTTGGATCCTGAAATCATTGAAGGTAATTTATTGTTTTCATCTTTCATCATTGCCTTCTTTCCTTCGATGAGCTCTTGTACCTCCATCATCTTCTGCGCTCTTTGTTTCGGATCCTTAGTTGGTTGGCTTTCATATTCTTTAAATTCTTTTAAGTGTAACTGAGGACTCTCCAGTAACACGTCCAATCTTTCTTTCACCAAATCCGTCATTCTCGTAACGTTTTTTAATCAAAAAATTCTTTATTCTTATTCTGTTGCTCGACAAAATTAAGAATAACTTTGCAACTACCTATCCTTAGGTCGCTGCTCTTCAATGTTCAACTGGTTGGACCATAAAGAAATAAATGTGGTGACTACCCACACTATTCCTAATTGAAAGACGGTCTATGCCTTCCTCCTACTATGCTCTTTGAGAGCTCTAATTTCTTTGCTTTATACTGCAGACCTAACAGCCGCTTGAGCGCTGCAGCACCAACCACTGGTAACGTACTTTCAGTAACGTTTGAGGACTGTCTTTTAGGTACTACCAACTCTACTAGTAGAACCCTGATTTAGCAATGATAAGATGTGAACGCCTATATTTATTAATAGTCTTTATTTTTTTGAAAGTTTTATCGTACACAGGTACCTTCGACACCCGCATTACAATAACTCAAGAAAACAAAGCTAATATTATTAAGAACACGAACCAATAATACAAAACGAACAATATAAACTATAAAGAAACGAATAAAATCGATAGAAGAAACGAAACAAATACAGTTGAAAAGGACGTAGAATGAAACTTGAGAATAATCGTTATCGATCACCAAAGACCGATCAAAACACATAAAATAATAATGAGAATAAATTTAGGAGCTCAAGAACTTCTTTTATACTCTATTTTCCCTCTCAACCTCCTGTCCTTTATTGAAGTTTGAACAACCGACTCTTCCTTAGAGGTCTCCCCCTATAAAGGTGACGGCGGTCTTCACCTGTAGTGCGATACATGAGATCGCTGTTACTCCTTCAAAAGCGTCCCTTTAGGAAATAACGTTGCCTCAGATTACGCGTTTCGCGTACTGTCGCGACAGTGAATGAGTGAACGAAGTAAATAAATGAACGAAGTAAGTAAGTGAACGAGGCGAATAAGTGAACGAAGCAAACGAATAAACGAAGTAAATAGGTGAAGGAAGTGAATGTGAGAATGAGTAAACGAAATAATTGAGTAAACTAAGTAAACGAGAGGGCGAGGTGAATAAGTGAACGAGGTAAATAAGTGGACGAAGTGAATAGTGAACGAAGTGAATGAGTGAACAGAGTAAATGGTTGAAAGTTTTTTTTACTTTTTCTTCTCCTTTGTTTTTTTTTCTTTCTTGGAAAAATGAAAGCAACTTAAGAAACTAACAATTTTTAATAATTTCATTTAAATTTGTTTTTTCTGCATAGTTTCATTCTTTTTTTTTATAATGAATGTTAAATAAAATCTATCACTTTAGTGGTTTATTTGTATAAAAACGCCTGTATATCTATCTGTTTAACAACTTTGACTTCGTTTAAGCTTTGGTAGGCAGTAAACCGTAAACGCAACTTATAAAGGTTAAAATGCACTGAAGAATCCGAAAGTAGGAAGGCAAAATAGGTTGCAAACTTTTATTGTGTGCATTTCAATTTGTCCTCTTAAAACAAACTGTTTTATTTTATAAGTCACTTGAGCAAACCTAGTTGTGTTTCTAGATCTGCAAAAACGACATAATAATTTTTCAAATTTATGAAAATACAATAATTGTCTGTAAACCTTTTTGAGGGTATTTTTGCAGTAAAAGTCAGAAATCTTATACTTATCATCGAGCTGGTGCCGTAAATCAGATTTTTTTCAGATAAGTTTCAGTCAAAATAAAATTATCTAATATTACTTTCTGCATTATTGAACAAATTTAGGCTTGCTAGGCCTGTTCAATTCATGATACATAACATTAACTTATTCTCCTTAAGTAGCAACTTTTTTTGCTTCTGTGCGCAGAAAATAGCAGTTTTTGAAGAAATGCTTGTTAATTTTTTCAAAACCAATTTGAAAAAGTTAAAAAGTTATGAAAACTGCAAAACAATTTTTCTTGTGCTTTTTTTTGCATTCAGAAATGATCCTTAACTACTATATTCCAAAAGCCAATTGCATTGAGTTTATTTAGGAAACCTGATTACACTATCTTTGTTTTCACATTTACTTGGTAAAAAACTTGCTTTTCATCGAACAGTGATGATAAAATGACAAAGTTGAGCTTCAAATTTTTTCCACCGTTGTAATGGCTGAGTAATCAAGTAATTGAAAAACCTAGTTCAAATTTCAAAAAAACCAAAAAACATGTATTCGTTTATGCTTTAAAAAACTGAGCTTTTGGCTCCATAGTCAGTTTCAAATAGCATAACCACAAACGTTTTGAATCATTTACTACTTCAAGCAGTCGGAGCTTAAAATAAATATATTGCGCGATATTTGTGTGTTCAATGCTCTTTCTGCTGAGCGCTACTGCTTAAACAGTTTTTTTAGCTCAACAGCAAGCTCACTAAATGTTTTTGTCAGGTAAACTGCAGCAAAATCCCGGACCATATATAAGTTTCACAGGGCAATTGTGGAAAACAAGCAAAAAAACATAAACCTCAAAAGATCAGCACTTCAACTTTGAAATACTTTGATAGAACACAATTCTAAGCAGATTCCTCGTCTCAGAGTATCGTCTCCTGGTGGTGACGTATTTACAACTGCTGGTTATGCTTGAAAAAATTGCTACAACGTCAAAAAATAAATAATTGTTATATAATTGATGATTCCAAAAGCATAATTAATCTTTATTTTTCTGAACGGTATTAAAAAAAACGACATGAAAGTACTCACGTTGCTTCTAAATCTTTTTATATAAAAATTTTCTTACCAATTCTGAACTTATGAGTACTTCATTATCTTCTGTAAATTATTTTCTGTAAATGAACTTGATAAACGCAAAGGTGACAATATTTGTGAAAAAACCTTATCAAACCTTTAAAAACCTTTATTTTTCTTCTCTGTCGCAACAGAAAAAAGAAGAAAGTTTGCGGCATACTGATTTAAAATGCTAAAATAAATTCCAGTCTAAATTTAAAGCTCGCCTATTTAGCATGTCGGCTGTTAATTGCCAGAAAGATCTTATCAGTGCTTCACATCACACAACAAATGCTGTTTCGCAAAAGTATTACTACCATCGGCAAAATGCCATCGATAGCATCTACTATTCAGTTCGGGACTAACATATAAATCAAAGACCTCTCATACAAATAATAAATTACAGACTTCAAAATATAATTACTGGTCTAGAAGTCAATGAAATTTACTGCGCTCTTCAGCAAGGACTGCTGGTTACTCAGATCAGGCCTTTTTAAAGTTGCTTTTGCATTTTTTTGCTTCCATAGTTTAGAAATCTATAAACAATAAAGCTTGTAATTCAAAATTTTCGGGAAGTTACAATTGGAAGCTGTCTGCAAAAATGGATTTCTCCTGTAACCTCTTCCAGTAACTTTTGGTGACTAACTATTGACAGATGCGTTTCTCTGGCCCCAACTAAAATGTGTAGCTATTATGGAAGCAGTCTAGTGAAAAAGTAACGTTAAGTTCCTAAAAAATTTCTGGCTAAAAAAAGATTATGTCAGAAGCACTGTTTAAACAATAAATGCATCTGCTTTGCCAATAACTTCTTTACACTTGAAATAAACAGTATTTTCACCAAAACACAGAAATGTAATAAATTAAGAGTAAGATTCTGAATCTAAAAACGCTTAAAAAAGTGAGGTTGTAGTCTTTGCAGTTGATTAAGGTGGGAAACTTGGTAGCTCTTATTAATTTCTTTTTAACTGTTATCAAATATACAGCTGCCTAAGAAACGCATTTAGTAGATTTGGTGGCACCGCTGTCAAGGATGCTAGAAATTGCATTACCTTTCTAAAATACAAATTGGTATGTGCCATATCTATCTAATAATTTTGCGAACACCAGACACCGCTCCACAAGACAGTGAGTAGTTGTACTCAGCGGAGAACAAAGCCACGATAAAAGTTCAAGACGTCTGTAATTGTATAAACATTTAAAAAACCGTTTGGCCAGTTAACCTAGAAGACTAAAAAATTGCTTCTCTTTCTCCAGATTGAATGAGATTTGATCGTTTTATTCAATAGGGCTTCTCCAACTCAATTGTACCTGAAGGAACCTATCGTCATTCAATTTGAGTGTGATTTCTAGTCTTTCTGATACGTCATGACTTATACAAATTACTCACTTACAGTAACGTGATCAAGGTCGTAAGTAAAAGAAAGTGAAGGTCAAAGAAAAAATGCAGCTTTCTATGTATCAACGAAAAGAAAAAAGTGCTTATTTTCTATAAGTATTGTCGTTTAGTACTGGCGTAAATTCTTTGCATAAAGCTTATACACTATATGCATTTCTTCCCCATTTTAGAGCACTATTTATTAACTTTTCAACTTTTCAATAAGTGGTAAAGAAGAATTTTAACAAAGTGAAAATGTGTGAAAATTTTGAAACAGATACATTCTTATTTGAGGGCAAAACTGTTAAACTGCTTTTCTACAAGTCGGACTGCTGTACGATGTATTTCTTTCTGATTTCCTTTTGTCTTCCGTGCTTAAAACTATCAGATACTGTAATTGCTGGAAAGGACAGTGACGTAAGTTAACAGATTATTAGTGATTTTGAATTGCAGTTTTGACGACAGCAGTTATATTCAGGGAAAAAAGAGTAGAAAGCAAAGATGAAGAAATTATCAAATGACGGAGGATAAGCTAAGCAACCATACAAGCGAAAAGCGAAAAAATTGGAAGGAAAAATGATGGAGCATTAAGCGTTATAGTTATTCTTTTTTAGGTGTAACAGATTGCTAATTCTTTCTTTCTTTTGGTTGATATATAGGTTTGACTTTGGCAGTAATAAAATGAGAAGAAAAGAGAGAGGGCGATAAAAATTTTAAGAGAACGAGGTCTTTGTTTGGAAATAACATAGCACCATCTTTTTCCACTTATTCTTTTTTCGGATGATCTACATTAGAAGACAATCAAAATTTCATTTTTTTCCTTTACTCTGCTTGCCCTTTATTCCTTTCTCTTTTTTTTTCTTTTGAAATTTTCTAAACATGTTAACAAAAACACAATTCATCGCCACCATTTTCTTAGGATCTCTTTCCAAAATCTACCAAAAAAAAAGGAAAAACAGTAACTTACCAAGAAATAAGTGTTTAAAATTTGATAAAACCATCAAAGAAAGTAACGATAATAATCGTAGAAACAGCAATGGCAACAACAGCAGGAAGAAACAGTAAAAGCAACAAGACAACAAAAATCTACGCTGCTGAGCAGGTTACGACAAAAACCAGGATAATGAAAATGATGATAACAGTGACAGTGATTTGTAACAGTGATACAAGCAAGTAGGGGACTTCCAGATCATTAGTTGTAGAATAAACACAGAGAAATCCGACAAGAATCCATCTACTGCTTTTGACTTCTCGATCAATGGTATACAATTGACTAATCCATTTAGCAGGTGCAAAAATGTAATTGTAATTCAATGCCAAAAAACAAAGGCTACATTTACTAATTTCCAGCTTTAAGATCCAGACAAAACTGTTCAATTTTTTTGGCCCACGGAACCAGCGAACACAACTTTGGTTCCCTTGTCGTGGTTTCTGCTGAAATTACTTGATTTATAACTACAACCTTTAGATTTCTTATTTTAGGCCCGTTATTATTATTATTATTATTATTATTATTATTATTATTACCAATGATATTATAATAACAGTAATACCAATAACTAATACCCTATTATTATTATTATTGTTCCTATTATTATCATTATACTGTTGTTATTGTTATTGTTGTTATTATTGATATTATTATTATATAATTATTATCATTATTACTGTTAATATTAATATTAATATTAATATTAATATT
>UXUI01008258.1:10451-27239 GCA_900576705.1 Enterobius vermicularis
ACTTTTACTGTGCAAATAATTTTTTATTGTTTTAGGGTAAAATATAACTTTTTAAACAATTCTTCAATGTTTGAGGAATCCCTGATTTTTATAGCCGCTTTCTGTGGCTTTAATAAGTGTCGCTTTTATGAAATAATAAAATTAGGTTTTTTTCCGTCTAGTGCTCTTTTTCTTCTCGCAGCTCTCAACCCGACCAAAACGATCACCAGTTTTTGACGTTTTACAGGGCAAAAATTCTACACAGAATATTTTCTTTCAATTAAAAGAGTTGAGTTTTTCTGAATTTTTGTTTCTATTTTGTTTATTTAATTATTTGTTTGAATTAAACAATCGAACAGCTTGCATTCAAAAGAAGTAACGGATCCGAAGAAACAAAAATTTCTATTTCTGTCGATGTCGAGCCGAATTACAAGCCTCCGAAGAGAGGCATCTCAACCAGTAATTTGGCAAATTTCGCAACATCGAGGAGGTGTTACATGGTGGAGAATTCACCTTTTCAGGTTCTCTCTTCGGCTTCCTGTGTGTTGGCTGAGACTCTAACAATTACCAAAGTTTGAAAAAATTTTAAGATATTGAGTGAAAAGATGCGCAATTTGGCATAGGATGATCCTACTGAACTTTCTTCTGCTGCTGATGCTTTTTTGAATGAGCTGTTGGGAAGAAGGACGGGTTACTGCTTGTAAATAAAGGAATTTTTGACTTGGATATATGCATGTACGTATCGAGTGGTTGTTTTAAATAAGCCGTGGTAGTAAAAGGGCCCAATGAGCATTTATTTCAAAGACAGATTTAACTTTTAATATAATGATGATATATCTTAAAAGATCTTTAGACTGTATTCTGTTTTATAATAAAAGTCAGTGTTTTTGCATTAACAAGGAAAGAAGTAACACTACGGTTTTGGAAAAAAAGATCTCTAAAATTATTTCTGGGGTTGGATTTTCACCTGATTTATCCTTGACTGCGGCATTGAGTGGCTTAATGAGACATGGTTGATTTATAATGGCAGCGATGTGTTATTGTAAACTCGGTAACATTATAAGGAACAGTCATAAATCTCTCTCGTGTTGACAAATCAGATTGTCTTTTTTTTTTTTCAGACAACAATTTAATCCTTGTTTCGTTTTTGGCTGTAGACCTTTCCATTCCTGGTCACTGGGGTTTCTTCTAATGTATTGTGCTGCTGCTGCAATTTGATCTTTGAATTGTGGTTTTTTCTGCAAGAGAAAGCGTAGGTTGAGCAGAAACATTTGGAAAACTTTTCTGGATTTATTATTTGAGTTTCTACACGAAAGGTTTTTGTGTTAATGTAACACATGGACTTCTTATTTTTTTACTGCTGATTTGGATTTTGATCATCTGATTGCTTTTGGAATAGACCACTTAAAAATTCGTTGTAGATGAACTTGATTTTGGCTTTGACTTGTCATTTGAACTAGGAAATTACTTTCAACTTTTTAATTTATTTTCACGGATAGAATTGCGACTCTATAGGCAGAATTTCATTTGTAGAAGAATTTATTTTGTTTTGCTGGTCGTTTAGAGCCAATTGGAGTTCTCTTTTTCACATTTTGCATAAATCATCAGTATTTAATATTTATTAAATATTACAGATGTGAGCTGTGTGCTCGCAAGTTAAATATAACTAAAGACACTTTACTCGACTTGCCGCCTTCCATTGCGTTAGTATTGTGCGAATTATTGTATTCTGGCGTTACTCGGTCACTCACTTATTTCAATTCACCACCTTCAATACATTTTTCTTGGTCAGTCCTTATCTGTCTAGATTTTACAGAGTTTTAAAACGAGATTTCTAATTTGGATACTCACTTTTAGTTCTATTCCGTCATTTGAAGAACTCGAAAAAATTGTTCGTTTACGGTGGAAGAATGATCTGCGTTGTAATAATATTTGGCAGATGCTTGACAGTCAGCATCCAACATTTTTACCGTCTTTAAATGAGGTAAACAGTTAAAATCTTCAAGATAATTCAGCTTTAAGTTTGATTGCGGGGCTGCTAATCTCCTCCAGATGGTATTTTTTTTTTTTTGCACGTAGTAGTTCCAGTGAAGAGTGGACCGTACATTTAAATTCTGAATTTTTTTGACACTGGTTAGAATAATTCCATTAACCAAAGCAAGTATTGGAATAATAGTTTGTTTGGTGCATTGCTGTATTTATTACCGTAGTCTGCTACTTTTTTGATGCTTTGTATTCATTTGTTTTTGAGACTTGTTGTGCCTGAAGCGACAGTATAAAATATTTCATTTTTTGCTTAGAGATTTGAGGCAATAAGTCATACTCTTTACTCAATAATTCTAAAAAATCGAGCTTTAGTGGAGGGGGGGGGAGAAGAAGGGTCTTCTACATATCGAAATGTTTGTGGGTTTTTAAGTTTATTCAAATTCACAGTTGAATAGTTGACGATATCTAGAAACTTTTTAATGCGAAAAAAATTTTTCAGGCACCAGGCGATGCATTATCAGATACGGAATACCGGGAGCGACAAGAACACTTGCTTTTTGCCGTTTCTTTGAGAACCTTAGCTCAGTGTTTTGGTCGAGGACTTGCAGACTTTAGATATATGATTCCATCATTGAGTCGCACTTTGGATGTCCCGCAACTGTGTTTGCAGGGAAGATCTCACCCAGCAAATATGCAGATAGAACTTCCACCTCAGTCTGAGGTTTTTCTTCCTTGATTAGATTTAATACTTTCAGCTTTTAAAAAAAATATTGTTGTTTTTTTTCTAATCGTTTTTTGTTTGTGGCTAAATTTTACCTCCAAAGGCTAACTTATGTGAAACTCGCGCGTGATTGCCATTTTTAAAAGTTCATCTTTAATGCGTTGTCTTATCCTTTGATGTTTTTAGTCAACTAAGATGATGAATGAATGGGGAGCATTTTACAATGCTGTTTCTGCTGGTCTTGCACTTGGGAGCTCCCAGGCTGTTTGGCTTGATTGTGAGTGGCTGTCTATGAGCGCGAGCAGACAGGTGAATAGTTTTTTGTGTTTAAAATTTTTATTATTTGCTTCATCCTACTTTACTGCAGCCTTCTGCTGTGTGCGCCGGTCTTCTTTATGCCTTTGGTTTGAATGGTCACATAGCTAGCATGAACTTGTATACGATTCATGAACTTTTGAGCGGAGATGATCGGTTAACAAGTGTAGGAATCTTGTTAGGATATGCAGTCAGCAAAAGAGCAACTTCTGAAATGCAGGCAAGTTTTATTTCTTTTGGTACTTTATATAATTTCGTGTAAGCCTAAGAAATTTCTCTTAAGAGACCTCTGAAGGAAACTTTTGCAAAGAGTTTTTTCTTGCAGATGTATAAAATGATGGTTACTCATTTACCGTTTCTAATGGGGCCTACACTCTTAGAGCTCCACATTGATCCTATGGTTCAAACTGCAGCGTTGGTTTCGCTGGGCCTTCTTTTTGCTGGTTCGTCTCATTTAGGAATTCTTGGGCAGCTTGTGAATGAAATAGCTCGCCCGGCAGTTCCTGACCAAGAACCATTAACTGACCGGTATTCATATACGCTTGCGGCAGGCTTTGCCATCGGTCTTATTTCTCTGGGTATTAATTTCGTATTTTGTGAAATCTTCTAGTTATAAAGGCTTAGATAGTTTTTATCTCAACCTTATTACTTGGTCTCTGGTGATGTCTTCGGATGATTGAGCAAGAAAAGCGTAGAAGTAATTTAAACTAATGATGGATTTCAATACGTACGTAACGTTTATGCTTCATCGCAAGAACATTGCATAAGCGAAGAGTTATTTTTTGCAGGTGCATATTCTGAATTTCCCCCTTTTTATTCTCTTATTTAAATAATGAAATTCTAGGTCGTGGAGAAGAATTGTGTTCTAATCATCCGTTTGAAGAAAGAATACCTTCTTTAGCAAATCGTTTACTGGTTTTGATAAAAGGGGGTTTACGCTCACTTTGCTATTTTCCAACCACTTTAAGAGAGCCAGTCTCTTATCCTTTGACTGTTACATCTGCTCCTCAGTTGTCCAACCATTTTAGAGAAACGGAAAATGTTAATCCCCACCTAACGGGTAAGGCCTGAACTTTTTATTTATGCCATTTCTCAACTGAGTGAACTTTCGTGAATAGTTTAAATGTCTTTTAGCAAATGCTGCGACTATTGCTTTTGGTTTAATGTATTTAAAGACTGGGAACAAATTCGCTGCAAACTGCTTACAGTTACCAGCCACGCTTTGGGAAATTGAAGAAATAAGACCTGACGTGCTTCTGCTATGGTACTTACAGATTCTTCATTGGATTTCTTCAATTTTTAACAA
This sequence comes from Enterobius vermicularis, assembly GCA_900576705.1. NCBI lineage: Eukaryota > Metazoa > Nematoda > Chromadorea > Rhabditida > Oxyuridae > Enterobius > Enterobius vermicularis. The sequence goes on from UXUI01008258.1 coordinate 14,759, forward strand.
ATCTTTTGGCGTGAAATCAAGCAAATTTTGTAGTAGAGAGGTGTTTCAGCTTTTTTGTGGAGACAGCTTAGTAATGAAATTTTTTTTGATCTGTTAAGAGCTTTATTTTATGTCCAGGACTCTTTCACGGTCACTTATTCTTTGGGAGGACATTTATCCTTCGCGACAATGGGTGGAGAGCCTTGTTCCGGATAATATTTTGTTGCATAAGAAAAGTATATTTGACAGTAAGAGAACGGGAAAATTGGACAGCGAGTTACGGTACGTTGTTGATCCTGAAAGCATCGCTCAGGTATTTATTAAAGCACCTTTGCACTTTTTGGGCTTTATCTATCGCTAGTTGTAGTCTATTTAGCCTTTATCTGGATTGTTTATTATCACACAAGTCTTTTAAATTTTCTATCAACACTTATTTGAAAAAACAGAGACTCATTTTTTATTTACTGTCTTAATGTGTTATCCGTAACCTATCATTGTAGGCATATTTGTCTATTATATCTGGTGCCTGTTTTGCTATTGCCCTTCGCTTCGCTTCAACTTCAAATGCCGTTGCTTTTGAAACTATTGTACGTTTAAAGTTGCCGAAGATTTCTTACTTAATGAAGCTATTTTGCGTTGTAAAATTTAGCTTTTCTAGCTAAAGCATTTTCTGGAGCTTTCCTTATTTTAAATCCAAATTCAAGATTCTCATTTTAAAAATATTTAAGCAGTTTAAAAGGCAATGGGTCTTTCTTCTGCTTGACTGTTCCTAAATTCCGATCCCCTATTGCGACTTGTCGGAAAATTCTTGTATTTTTGGGTGTTTTTTGTACCTTTTTTTTAAAAGCTACTTTTTATTGTTTTTGTCATTTATTTTTCGTGTGGTGCTGTTGAAGGTCGAGTGTCGTTATTAAAATTATAAAATATGAATAAGTGCATTTGAAAGGTGGAATTTTTTTCAACAACTTATAATTTAATTCTCTAAGGGCTTGCTACAGCTTTTGCAGTCTGCTAAAAAACCTGAGATGTTTTCTTTTAAACATTCTTGCTTCGTAAGTTTTCTTTAGAAAGTTAGTTCTTCTTCAATTTCCATTTGGTAGTATATCTTAGTTTTAAATTTTTTAAGCTTATCATTGAGCACGATTTTCTGTCATTAACCTGAAGTATAAGTTCTTTGAAGCATTTACTGTTTATGTGTTTAATTTATAGAGTTTCTATCTTTCTCTCGTACTTCCTGAAGATTCGCGGGAGAATTCTGCGAAAGAACTATGCAGTACTGCTGGACGATATATTTGTGCACTTTCGTTAAATACAATCGTATATTCTTTGGGAATTGTAAGCGGTTTTTATTCTATTAATGTCGCTTTTATTCAGAAGAGTGCTGCTTTTTGAGTGGTGATCTTGTACCACTTTAGTTTTTGCTTTTTTTCTGAAAATTTTTTCTGACCTTCTTTTTTCAGTTGATGGCAGGAAGCGGCAATTTACAAGTTATTCGCATATGTCACTATTTGAGGAATAGAGTTCTTGTTAGAGATGCTCATCGTGATGCTATGGCTTACAGTACCCAAGTTGCAACTCACATGACATTAGGGCTTCTTATACTCGGTCGAGCAAGGTGTTTCAATACCACTGTTTTATCCCTTATCATTTGCCTGCCTCTTAGGGATTATAGCAAGATATTTTTTTGGTGCAGTTCTGTAGTCGAGAACTCACTTGCAAATGACAAGAGTTTTTTATATATGATAATGAGTGATTAGTCGTCAAACTCCTTATTTTTTTTTATCATTGCTCCAAAATTTTTCTAGATTTTCCTGACTGCTAGGACCTCATTCCTGAATTAAAAAGGTGAAGGAAGAGGCTGAAAAGATGATGTCTTCCGCCGGTTTATGTTTTGCAGCTTTATTGCATATGCAGGGGAATCAGCTGATTTTGAATTTAGTTGAAAGCTTATTTCTTATAAATTTAGAACTAGAGGGTTTATACAACACTTACCTAAAGCCAAATCACTCAAATGAGTAAACTACTTATGTGCAACAGTATACAGAATATAAGAGAAGTTTTTTGCAGTAACAAATCTCTGAGTCAAGAGCTAAATACGAGCGCCTTATCAAAGTTCAATCACCACTGCTTTTACTGAGGTTGTATTTCACTGTCAAAAAGTTTTGTGGTTGCAAGAAATAAACATTTGTTTAAATCCGAAGTTGGCTAGTTCTATGCACTTGCAAAAAAGCTGTGAAAACAAATCCTTGATCGAAGAATAGATGAGAGATTTTTGAATGTTCACAAATTACAGTTTAACGAGAAATCCACTTTAAGTTTTCCCTTCACTTTCAAATATGTAGTTGGGTTGCACTTATCGTCAAAATTTAAAAAAAGGTTTGGCGAATAAGTCTGCTACTCTGATGTGGGTTTGCTTTAATGAATTTTTGATTTTTATGCCTTTAAACTCTGTTATCTATCGCCATTTGCAGAATATGTTTTTTCAGGTATGGGTTGTCTACTTCTGACCTTTCTGTAGCTGCACTTGTGATTGCATTCTTTCCTGTTTGTCCTCATGGTATAAATGACAATAGGTACAAAATTTATTCAGCGTAATTATTCGTATTTCTCGACCGTACCACTTCTGTGATCATCTTATTTATGATTTACTTTTTTACATTTGTCTTCAGGATGTATTTACAACCGCTTAGATACCTCTGGACAATTGCTGCTGAAGAGAGGCTTTTAGCACCTGTCTGTGCCGATTCTCAGATCTTTCTAGAGGCTGAGGTTTTATTTACGTACAAGGTTGGTTATTTGTTTCCTGTAAGTCAAGGTTTATGTCAAGTTGCTTCGAAAAATGAGAGGTTTCACCACTTTCAGCAAACTAAAACAACAGAGCGCTGCTTAATAGCGACAAAGACTCCATGTCTCATTCCCGAATTGCAGTTGTTGGATAAGGTACACTAAAATTTTATCTAATGTTCAATTTCCCTTAAAAATCCCTCGACCGAGTTGCATTTTTCGGTGTTTGGCAGATTTCCATTTCTTGAAACAGTTTATTAAAAAGACAGGTCTGTGATGTTATCTTCGACTTTTGTGGAGATGAGTTCTTTCGAGAAATTTTGAAACATTCCTAGGCTGTTCTTGATTACTTGAAATACAGATAATTGCAGATTCAAGTCCAGTGTCCTGGGTATGAATCAAAAGTGTTTAATGTGAAGATAGCTGAGGATGTTGCAAAATTTCGTGAGATAATTTATTCCAATCATGGAAAGATGCGAATGGTCGTATCAGGAAAGTATGTGACTTTATGCTTTTTTTTTGTCAGTTGTAAATTGAACCCAATTCGCATAAAAGGATGATGCAAAAGGTATTGACCCCATTTTTTATTATAAGTTCATTGCACACATGAGCCGTTCACAAAAAACTTTGTATGATCTGTTTCCGTAGGAACCAGTAGTTTTTTGAAATACCGCTTCAGACCCACAGCCACATCTCGCAGCTTTAGACTCTATTTTAGAGCGTTTCCTTAGCACAAGATTCCTGAATCTTTCCTGATTTTTGAATCATGTTCATAACTTTTTAGAAATGGACTAGGGACCGTTCTTTTGGCTACAAAAAATGTGATGGAGAAGGAGGAGCCGGTGAAAGATGCATGCGATCTTCAAAACCTGACAAAAGATGAGCTAGAGGCTTTGAGTACAATGCGGTTCGAAGTCATAACTTCCAACGATTTGACTGCTAAAAGAACTTTAACACTGGAAAGGGACCTTGACGATCTCTGCAGTCGCATTCGTTTCTTCCAGTCGGATCACGGGAGCCTAGCGGCATTCGATTACCACGTGTCTTTTGTGAAGGCGAGCTTCTTTGTTGATGAAATACCTTATTCTTCGGCGTGATATTTTACAGCATCAATATTCGCAACCAATTCCACTTTTAGAAGTTGTACCAATTTGAATGCCACTTTACTCCCCCAGTTACAGGATGTCTTATATGGCAGTCAAAGGTTTGGAGGGCAACAACTGGAACAGTTGCTGAAGTTTATAGATGTTTGGAGGAACAGCAGCACGGACGACTGCTTGGGAGTCATCTCGCTGGACGTTGTGCAATCTCTAAGGCTGGCTGAGATTCATTCATAGTGTCTACGGAACTGCGATCTCCACAATATGCGGGTTCATTTTTTATTACGACGGTGATCTCTTCATTTTTTATGCGACCAGAATAAGCCTCTTAATTCTTATTTCATATTTTATGCGTTTGCTAGACGCTAAATAAGCTACGGCACAAATATCACCCCTCCCATAAAATTTATTCAAAGTTGTATACAGCATCAGAAAAGTTAAGTGACATGAAAAGAACGATACATCGGAGCGGACTATTCTTTATAGCAGACCAGAGTGAAGCACGACAACGTCTCTCTGTGCCGACAAACAGAAGCTTAGCTACGTCACATCTCACAACACTCACTACTGTCAGCCCATACAAGTAAGCAAAGTACACGTAAAGATGGGACTTCTGAATTAGTACAGTGCTGAGCTTTGCTACTGGAGGCATAACAATAAACAGCGTTTACTATCAAGCCATAATGCAGGGAGAAGACAGCTATTCAAATGCTATATTTAGGCACAGTTCACTTACTAGATATAAAGGGTTTTGAGATGAAAGACCAGCTTAATAAATTATTTCCAGAAAAACTTCCAAACAAGCCGAGGAGACCGAATTCTCAAACTCGGCTAGATTTTAAAGAGAAAGCAGATCGAAAAGGCATATCACAAAGCACAGTGGCTTTTCTTTTGCTACATCCCTTCTCTAAAAGGCGAGCTAATAACGGTCCTGAAAAAAATACAATTAGAAACAGAAACGCAGGGGCGTTAGTACCATTGACATTGCACAGGTTGTGAAAGAAGTGCATTCTTTGTTGATTAGGAAAAAAAGCAAAGAAAATTGCCCAGAAACCAAGCACTGGCAAGTAAAACAAAGAACTCGAAAGTATTTGCGCAACTTCCAGAACAATGAAGCAACAACTGTCGAAGCTTTTTTTGTGTTTAACTTTCACATCCAATTTTGCTAGATTCCCGAGTAGGTACATCAAAGAATGGGGATTTTTACTATTTCAGAAAAAGCTTTCTGATGTAGCGAGGATGCCTTAGTTCCAAAAATGCCAAATATGTACCTTTAAAAACTCGTGACAAATACTTCCAAGCCGTTGAAACATTTCGAGTAAAATGAAAAATCAAAGAAAATTAAGTCTATGGCCTTTGCACAATCAAGGACAGTTCATTGCCTACCTCAGCAAAAAAAAATCAGAGTTACAAAACCCGTCTGTTTCTCACTACAAATTAATGAAAACAATACAACTTGCTACGATTACTAATGGTGCCTAATCAAAAAAACCTTCCTTTTTTATAAACCTACAAGAACTCAGGCTGCGAGCTCACTAACTACTCATAGGTTAAAACAATTACGAATTTCAACTAGGATGAGTTGTTAAAAAGCAAAAAAAAAAGTTACAGAGCTGGAAAGAACTAGCCGAGCATTAATGCTACGTGGAACAGCCTGAAGATAAACAGGACCAAGAAGTACTTTACAAAGAAAAAACAGGACTTTTCAAAGCCACTGCCGCTTAGTGGGAGAAGATTAAAGCAACACTATCTTCAGGTGTCCAAGTTAGTCCAAGCCAACAAAAAATAGCAAAACGTAAGAGGATACAGACGCAGATGAAAGCAAAAAAGAAAACAGTTGTTTTCTTACCAGTTGCCTCACTAAAAGCGCAGCTAAACCTCAGAAAAATAAGACCAACACTTGAATCCACCATAATAAAGTGACACTGATAACCAATAAGAAAGATGCAGGTTTCCAACAACACCACAAAAGTTTCATTTAAAAAAAACAACACAGAAGTCAAAATTGAGTTGACCTGTATTCACGTCTTCGAAGGCTGACGCTGAAAACCATTTAAATCAACTGTACATTTACGATCAAGCTAAAATTTCATTCCGACGAGAATAACCGAAGGGAAAACAAACCTTTTCACAAAACCAAAAACGTAATTTTTTAATGATTTTGCTTCTTTTCAAAACGACTTCTCAGACTTTAGCTCAAATTTAAATTATTCTGACCTTAACAAGAAAAAAAAAATGTCTCTGCAACCTCTAATAACTAAGAATAAAAAACTTATAACCATATCACACGAAATTAAAAAGATAAAACTCAGTTCTAATGTATAAAGGATGTAACATTTTTACACTCATATTAGAGTTCCAACCAGTACGGAAGACGAATAAAGGAAAACTACTAGGCAAAAAGCGAAGGCGAAATTATACAAGAACGAGAAATGCAAGGAAATTAAAGAAGGTTAACCAATCGGAGCGCCTTCTTAATCAGAAAAACTGAAAAGCTATTATTTTACAAGAATAAATTTACACAGCAGTCGAATTTCAGTAACAGTAAAAAACAAGCAAAATGACCAGTTTCGTATTTCTTAAAAATATTGAAAGAGAGGAAGAAATAAAAACAAGCGGATAATAACAAAGCTTCAAGAAAACCAAAACGTCAAATATAAAAAACGGTTACAATAATTTGGGTGACAAGTTATGTGACATGATAATTTCAGCTTGGTGTGGCAAGTTCGGCCACTGACACCAAAAAGACTTCAAGAATTTTATAAGCTATTCCTGCAGTTCTAGCCATTAAGACCTATAAGTTACAGATTTCAATGACTAACTGAATGCCTTCCCCATCCTCTGCTGTAAAATTTTTTCGCTTCTTGTTCATTTATGATAGCCTGATTACTACACCTATTCCCCACAAACAAATCTAACCGCTTTCAAATCAGTGCCATTCAATCCTAACTGCATCACCTCCCAAAATTATAAAACCTTTTGATTTCTTTTCAAGCTTTTAGTTCTTCTTCTAAACTAAAACACCGAGTGAGGACTGCTATGAAATGTTTAAACACGTAAAAATTTGAGACTTTCAAGATAAAAGCTTTATCCCGCTTTTTCATCTATATTTCCAGAAAGCCCTTCCGAAATCAAAAAACAGTCGTTAACAGGATGTGGGAAAAAGATTGAAATAAAGGAATAAGATCAAAATATTTTTAGAAAAGTGAGTCTGAGAGACCGGTAAAACATTTCAGAAACAGTTTTTTTAGCAAGCAAGTTACCTCACTAAATTTGCTTTTTTTTTCTCTTTTGACATCCTGGCAAAATGTTTTACATTAACTTAGAAATATATCTCTTCACAAGATAGTTTTGTTTTGACTACAAGATAGTCTTTACAAGATAAAAACCTTACGGATTTAAAAACTGCAGCTCCCTGCTAAAATATTTAGTAAAACGACGGTAATAGGGAAGAGATATGAGAAATGGGCCCGAAAACTAACCAGTCATATGATGCAAACTAAAACCGCCCGGGAAAACCCAGAAAACTGTTCTTGCACAGTGAACTTTTGTAAGTAATGACTAATAAATAAACTATAAAAAACAAACAGGTCCGCTGCTCTAAAGTTAAAAGTTACGAATTTCTAAAATTTTCTGCGGGAAAAACCTCTGTACATCCCTTCGATAATGGAGAAATATAAGTTTTAAAACACCGAGATAAACTTACTGATAAATACGAGGAGACTGAACTACTCAAAGAAGACAATTTTCCTGCAATTTTCATAGCACCTATACGCATGCTGTCTTTGATATCAGACATCTCAGGCATTTGACTACTATACGATGAACTTGACTGTGTTTCACCGTTACCAAACAAGTCTGCACTCCCAATCCCCGTTGAACCTTCGAAACGGTTAAGGCGGCTTTGAGTCTCATACTAAAAAAAAAACCATAAGAAAAAAAAATAAATCTGACTTCCAAATACAGCAAGTCTTATCTAGTAAAAATAACATGAACTGTACCACTCAACTGAAAAAAGCTTACATCGACTTGAGAGCCACCAAAAAATTGGTCAGATGAAATAGCCTTTGCATTGGTAAATTTTTTAAGCGCTTCCGACTCACTGGAGGTCTCATTAACTACCTGAGGTGGCCTGGTGCTAGAAAAAGAACCATAATATCGAGAAAAAGTTAATAAAAATATTCAAAAACCGCATATTCACTTTAAGAAGCAGTATATTCCACTCTGCATAAAAAATACTTACGCTCGCTCTACAGTCTTAAAAAAATTTAGACAAGTAACCTTTGATTTCTGCAATATTCCTTCTCTGGAAAAACTAGCCACAAAGTTACTTTAAAATTACAAATTCCCGTGACTCAGTTTTTGAATGACAGCTTCCCGCATAAAAAAACAATAAATTTTCTCAAACTTTAGAATAATCCATCTATGAGCGTCCACTACGAAAAATAGAGAAAAAAATTCTGGAAAGAACAAGAGTCAAAACTGTATGAACAGTCGTACGACTACATTTTCAGAGAGCCCAAAAATGAAATGTAAAGTATGAGGATGAGATCCTACTGATGTCGTTCTGAAACTTACCGGTTTGATCAGATGTTTAGACATTAAACAGAACTTAAAAAGTGATATATAAATCATTAGATTCTTACCACTAAACACTTTTGAACTGCATTAAAGTCTTAAACATTCTATTGTGAAGTCATTGGCTTTCCAACAAAAAATTTAAAACAAACTGCAAAATAGAAAACTTACTTCTTTCTAACTGGCTCAGCACCCCAAGAATCAAAAAATTCATCAACCTTAGGTGGCTTTTTCTTATATTTGCCACTGAAGAGATCGTCATCAGGATCTGCCGTATAATCTAGGCCTCTAAAAAAGTATCTGTCTGAAAAAGCAAAACGAAGACTATGAAATCATAGTTTAGAGCTAAAAGACACCTGACACTCAACTAACACTCTTCAGCTCCAACGAATTAATTTCGAGCCCATTACAAATTATATATAATCGTGATATCAATAAATCGTATCAGGATCTCTGATTTGATAATCATATGAAATTTCCTTCCCCAATGCAAGTAATGAGGTTCCACAATATTTCAAAGAAATTCCTTAGTCCCTAAACCCCAAGCCCCTCAGAAATAAAATCGATCAACGACAGCGCGAATCATAAGTTAGGAATAGTCAACTAAGTTGCTGCATTACTGAAAGACGATATTTGTTAGATAACAATAGAACGAAGCTGACAGAAGGCCACAAAGTCTTGGAGTGGAAAAACATCAAACAGGTAACACAAGCTTGAATTGAATAATTCTGTAGGCAAAAACTGTCGCAGTATCTGACAATATTAACAAAACTGAACCTATTGAAATACTCAGTCTGATAGTTCACCACGTCGCAGACATCGGATGCAATCAACGACATTTAAAGAGAATCAGAGACTTGCAAAACGACTTTAACAAAATCACAGTTACAAAAAACACTAACCCATGCAATACCTAATCCTATCACATCTATGGCAACAAGAGGTACAGCAAAAACTGATAGTTTTAGAAATATCTCCTAGTTCCTAATCCGCCACTTCTAGAACACTTTTTACGATAAAGTAATCCTACCCTAAAATTATTGGCGACGGTAAATTCTCCCCAGAATACTCATTTAAAACTGCTCCCAAGACTAATTATCTTCGCTAAAAGTGCTGAAAAAATTGATGAAAAACTCACTTCTTTTCGTCTTCAATGACCTCCCAATCGTCATCACGCTTAACAGGCAAAGACTTCGAAGATGAACCCCTTGAAACTCCTTCTTGGGCAATTGTCTTGATACCGCTTGCTACAGAATGACTAACAGGTCCACGACCAAAGCCGCCCACTCCAATTCCAAGTCTATCCACCATTTCAGCCTTACTGGAGTCTAATGACGCTTTTAATTTCGCCTAAAAAACTCAAGTTAGACCCATGTAACCCATGAAAGACCTTTTGATTAAATAAGCAGAAAACTAAAGAAAAAAACATAAAATAACCTCGGCTTGCAGCTGTTTGTGTTCAACATCCCTCATTACTAATTTTGAAGATAAAGGTATTGAAGTCTTTTCAACCGCATTTCCTTTTAATTCAGCGTTTGCGTCATTTGAGAGAATCACTTTTTTTTCATTGTCATAACTTGCGGCCTTCTTCTCGAGTTCGTTAAAGTTTGTTTTTACACGATGTGCACCCATGCCTTTTTTGCTTCCAAGCTGTTAATACCCAAAGAAAGTAATAACCAAAGGAAATCGAGTAATTTTAGAAGTATCTTTGAAAATTTTAAGGTGCCGGTGGATTTAAATAAGCTTGAATGTACAAACAATATCATAAAATTCCTAACAAATCAAAAAAATAATAATAATCACTTGTACCTTCCTGCCAAACCAAACAGACGATCTAACAAGAATTCCAATAAGTTTTTTTTTTTTTTGTTTAATCAGTAACTCTAGTTAATCCAAAAATAAAAATAAAAGAAGTAGCAGTGTGAAGATATCAAAAAATTCATTTTATTTAAATGCTCTTAACTACGCACAAAAGATCCAACAACAGAAAAACTTCCTAGACTCTCAAACATCTAATTCGAACGTTAAATTAAATAAGCTTACTGTAGACTTTTTGACAGGTTTCTTCATTATAATACTACTTTTCAAGTCTTCTTGGTTATTCGATGAATCTTGAAGTGACAAACCCTCTACGCTCGGTCCTAAATAAAAAAATGAGAAGGTACTATAATGTCATTACCCTGGAAGACTGAAGGGGTAATGCGGCATACGTTTCAACTTTGAGAAATATCTTTTACACTCAATATAATGCATCTGGCTAGATGTAGCTCCAGAAAAAACCTTAGTCCAAAATACCTTTTTCCGCAACCGTTCGTTGTATAAAAGCATCTTGACTAATTGATGAGGAAGAATTGCTATGATGTGCAACGAATTCCTGGTCAAAAAAGTCTTCCTCATTATCTTCTCCAGCCCCCTCAGGGTCGTCATTACCTATACTTAAACTTGTGCCATATTTCTGATGGGCTCGAGCAGCTAAGTTAGCTAGTTTTTCCTAAAAATTGTCAAATAGAATGCTTCACAAAAAAAAACAACAACAAGACGGTAGAAATAGACGAAAAACTTGTTAAACGTAGCGTAACAAAATAAGTTTAACGAATCAAGAGACTACTCATAAGGAACCTCCTTTACCGAAGGCAACACTAGAAACAGAAATACAAAAATTACCCTGTATAAAGTTGCTGCGCGACTTTTATATTTTACTTGAGCATCAGATGAATTACAACCATGTTGCTTAAAAAACTGCACCTGAAAAAGCAACAAAGTAAGAATAAAACCACCGGTAGCACCTGAAACTTCACTTATACAACCAAAAATACCCAGCAATTTTCTGTTCCAAAATGTAGAGCAGGCGACTGCACATTTATGCAGACTTTTTGGACGATTATAGACTTTCTACTGAAAGCAACATTTTACAGAAAGAGTAGCTAAACTAAATCCAATACAAAAACGTACTGCGTTGACATTACCACCAACTTGCATAGCTCTTAGCTGCAACCATGTCCAATTAGTATCAAGAGTAGTAGAACGCACAAATGTAATATGAACACCTAAATTGCGATGAACCGATGAGCAGTCGATGCATATAAAAACACCATATGTCACTGACGACCATGTCGGATTCCTCGCACCACAGTCAAAACATACCTAAAGTTTTATCACAAAAATTGGTTAAAATAAAGCCCGGAGTAATAAACGGAACGAAAACCTCATTTACTAGAATAACACATATGACGCATGAACAGCGGCTAACAAATCAGAAACAAAAAGTTTACTGCGACAACAACTCTGCTAAAACAGAGTAAGATTACGAAACCGTACTTTGTTTGCTGGTGAAGCCCGTAATTTACGGAATATTTGCTGGATATCAGCCTTAGATGGAACATCGTCGCCGCTCATTTCTGTACACCTAAAATTTAGAAAGCATTTTACTAAGTTTTCGTAAAATTTAAAGGCAATGCAAAGACACAGAAAAAAGTTCTACTCACACAACCCTAAGAAGACGTAAAAGGCAAGGTTTCATGAGAAAGCAAAAAAATTTTGAAAATATCGTCGGCAGTTTCCAGAACGCGCGATAAATATCAATAGCAACCAAAAAATTTCACTACTCTTTGATACCAACTTCTTCTGGAAGGTGCTGAAAACACCGACCTACGGCTTTCTTTTTAAACACTAAGCGTGATCACTGACTGTTTCTCTGTCTTCAAGTTTAGCTCTCTCCAGCTTCATGCGTTTCTCTAGGTAGCGCGAAAAATGCGCTACCTACCTTACTGGTATCTAATAAAGTATGCAATGTCCAGCAGTAGCCCGTCGATTCCTGCCGGTAACGTGCTGCAATCAACTACTGGAGCACAGCGAACGTGATACTAATAGAGGTAAAAAGTAAGAATTTTTCCGTAAAACTAAAGTCTTGCTCTAAACTTACTAAGCAGTTACAAACAAAGCATTTTTGACCATGTCTAAAAAAATGTATAAAACTGTGAAAGATGAAACCCTGAAAAGAAAAACAGCCAAGAATCACGCTTAGTTCAAAAAAAAAAAAA
>UXUI01008259.1:8880-19882 GCA_900576705.1 Enterobius vermicularis
GTTTTTGCTCTCAATTATTTAACTCAATACTTTGATTCTTTTTATTTACATATTCTAGCATTGTTCCCTTTAAACTTTCACCGAAGATTGCGTTACAGATATGATGATTTAAGTAAGTTTTTTTGTTCTGCAAGGAGATAGCGCAGGTTATGCTGGAAATTGCATATTTTAAGATTGAATTTCATGCTCTTACATTTTTTTGTTTACCTTTAAATTCGAATATGCATTATATTACGATGAAATATAAAGAAAGAATATTTTCAAAGATTATTTAATTGGAATTCGTTAGGTTTTTATACGAAGGAATTCTTTTTGTTTCTTTAATAATAAAGTAATGATTTATTGCACTATTTGTCAACATATTTGACACGAAATAATTTGGATGTAATCATAATTTTTTAATTAATCTTCTTTGAAATTGTTCGTTTTTATTCTATGCTGCAATAGGCTTATTAGTTGAGCTGCTTGCATAGGCTTTCGGCATTTTTTTTTCGAGGGAAGGGATGGGAGGGGACAGTTTTGTTCATTCTACTCCTGTACACATTTGTTTCTGTTCTAAAACGATTGAGGTAGATGAATTAATTTCAAGAAGTTGTTGAGTTGCCCCGTATCTGATGTACCAGTGAATTCATGGCGTTTTAGGCGCTCGGACGTTTTTATCTGAAAGGTGCATTTTTGGAATTCTTTTTGCCTCGTCATTGTTTAGATTTTGAGCTTTGTGTATGTACACTTTTTTTTCTTTTGGGGTATTAGAACTATTATCAGAAACTGTTTGGTGAATGTGATATTATCGGTGTACACGGCTAGCTGCAACGCTTCCTAATGACGTTAGCCAGACTGCTTTCATTCACAGTTTCATTTTGCTACACTGCTCGGCGGCTTTTGATTGCAATCAAGTTTTATGGTCCAAATTTTCATTAATCAATCTTTGTGCTGGGGTTTTTTTGTGATTATTAACTTTTTTCTATTCTGACTCTAGTTTTAGTATTCAATTAAGTGCATACTCATTTTCGTGCCATTCTATCTGTTGAAGGCAGTTTATTTGTTTATTATTTATTGTTTGTTATCATTTTTTTTTCAAGACTTACGTAACGAGATATGAAATCTTTTTTAACTCTTGTTTTTCGTAGTAAATAGTGCTCACTTTTCTGCAAAATTTGGTCATATTTTCCGCACAAACGTAGCTATAACTAATTGATCTTGGAGTTATAGTTTGGTTTTTCTCATTTGGTTATTTGTCGTGTTTAATTTGGAACAGTTTCATTCATATTGTATAAAGTCAATCATTTTCTTTTTTTTTTTCTTTTCTTTTTTAAAGGGTTTCAAAAATGTTAAGTAAAGAGAGGGTTCTTTAGGATAATACTTTGCATGTATGATTTTAACCGAAACTATCGCAGGAGAGGAAAAAGTGGTTTGGGAGCGAAGTTATACTGAGGAGGAAAATTTGCTTGTTGTTGGCAAGAGAATTAGAAATGTGGTTACCGTTAAATGTATGCATAAAAGTACAAAAGTAATGCAATTGGAAGTTCGTTTGGTTGGCGATAGGCAAAGGTTTAGGTGAGACCAGCCTTGCGAGGCTCCTCCACCGATATTGCTGGTGGCAGGAAAGCAGGTGAATGAAATTCTGCTGGTTGTTGGATGCGTTGTGTCCTAAATTCTTTTAGTCATTTCCTTTGAATCTTTGCCTAGTCGCAAATATTCTTCATCATTGTCGTCATCACCAATATTATTATCATGATCGTTATTATCATCTTTTATAGCGCTCGATTTTACTGTTATTGAAAACACAAATCTTATGGAAGGTAGTAAGGCTAGTGAAGACAACCGAATGAGTAGTCTGGCAAATATGGCGTTGTCCCCTCCTTACTGGGTAGTGAGGAATTGAGCTGTTTACAAAGTATCCCTTAATTTGTATTTACGAGAAATTTACGTCAATGCAACTACACCTAAGGAATAAGGGTCAGAAGATTAGGTCGGTTCTTGTTTTTTATGGTTTTTTTATTTCATTAATTTTTATCTTTATCTTTTAAATACCATGGTTTTGAAGGTTATCTTTTGCTAGCGAGGGAGGAATTAACTTGGAATATCTTGCTTCTCCCTATCCGCAGTTCGTTATAGGGTTTTTCTTTTGATAATATCTGGTCATATGGATTGTTTCAGTAAACCAAGTATCGGAACCGTAAAACACCGATTCGCCCAGTTTCATGATGTTTTTTAGGCTAAAATAATGTGGGGAGAAAGAAGTATGCGAATATTTCATGGTTGTTTTCACTTGGTTTTCCACATTTTTAGCATTGATATCAAAGCTGCTTGGTGAACGCATTGCGACATAAATTTCCGAGGATATTTTTACAATTTTTTTATGGTGTCTACTTCATACAGTTTTGTAAATGCCGTCGCTGACTATTCGTTCACGCTGATAGCGGGCATGAATTAGAAATTTTTAATGTTTCGTAGTAATTTTATGCGTCGTTACCATGATGGCTGTGGTTATTTTATTTCCCTTCGTACCATTATTCGCTAATTGCTTTGTTGATATCAAAAACAAAGTGAAAAACTAAAGAGGAAAAAATGATCATTTTTCAATTTTTGGTTTAGTGCGCTAAAAACAGTTTGCCGGCGTTGTTATCAGTCAGAGTGCAAATTCTTATTATTTGTTGTCTGTCAAACTTAACTCCAAAACTCAGCGCAATCGTCTTTTAAGTTATGGTCAGGTCTAGTCCATTCACGCAACAGCACCAGGTGTTGTCACAAAAACTGCTCTTTATTTTGGTTAGCTTATATAATTTTATTCATACTAGTTTATAACTTGAAGCTTTTTTTTTTAGTTTTTCAGCTGTTCTACTACTGCTGTTACTATTGTTGCTGTCGAAGCTATGAAATCTTAATTTTCCAATATATTTATTATTTTCAGTAATCGTTTAGTGCTTTATATGTAAGTTTTCTGAAGATGATTACATCAATAATCTTAAGAGATTTATTGGCTGGTAGAAAGGTAAGAACAGCGAAAGAGATGAGCCTTTAGTTATTTAATATGCAGCTCAAAGAAATAGTTGAAGTAATCAGTTGTAATGCCTTTTAAAATTAATGCTTAAGTTTGGTCGTTTATTCTTTTTTTAATCAATTATTTCTAGTGTTCTATCTTGAAAAATATCAGTTTTCAAATGTTTATGAGTATGTTGATGATAATTCTCAAATGTTCGAAATGTAACGAATGATGGATGGTTGGATAACGAAGAGTATAAAGTGTACTGATATGGGTTCTGGTTGAGTTTGATGAGAATGCAGTGTGAAAATTTAATCGAATTTTTTGTCGAACTATTTACCATTCAGATTTTTGTGGTGGAAGTCGTTGGATTGAAAATGTTTATAGCTGTGTTTATGTAAATTGGCTTTTATTACTTGCACAGAGTTTTTGCTTTTTGGTTTTTACAGGAAGTTTATGTTTATTTTTGCATTAGCCTACAAAATGATTCATTGACAGCACCACATAGTTCTGTTTGCAAATTTTATTTCGCTGATGGTTAGTAGGAAAGAGGAGGAATGAAAGAACTGAAAAGAAACGAAGAAAAAATATTGAGGTGGTAAAAGAATTTTATTTTTGATATTTTAAACCAATTTTAATTTACTCGAAGATGGTAATGAAAATTCGGTGATTAGCAATTGTTGGCATTTGTTGACGATATTTATCAATGGAAGTCATCTTTCGGTTATGACCGTAAAATTTGTTAGATTGACTTGGTACTTGCGTATTTAGGCTCACTTGATTGAAAAGAATCATGACTTTTGTCATTGTTTCCCTGCTTGTTAAAAACAATTTAGCCGTTGGTCAGGAAGCAGAAATGATGTTTTCTGTTTTGAATAATTTTATTTGCGCCACTGTTCTACATTTTTCCTGTACGAAATGTGCACTTGATGGAAGAATGACATACGGATGAATAACACCATTTTTGCTGAAAGTGTTTTTGTTGAACTGATAGGAAGATGGAGTCGTGAATGATTTTAGGGAAAAAAGCCAAGTATTGTAGATAGTGAGGAAAACTGACTTTTAGAGTTTATTTTGAATTTATCGGCGCGATAATGGAGAAATTTTTTTACTAAGAGGCATATGCATTCTTAACATTGGAAGTGTCGATGATTCTTCTAATTTTCATGCATGCCTCATAGATGCATTATTCTTAATGTCGTGACTTTATTGTTATTACTTTTATTCGGTGTGCCCACACTGTGGATATATAATTTCTTGATAAGGAACAGGGTTGATTGTCAAATATTGTTGCATATTGAATGCTCGCTGTAGTTCAGTTAATGATGGTAGATATCATTGTTTTTTCTCCACTTCTCTTTTATTGGTGTCATTTTGCAGAACGGCTTCGACGACTGACAAGTTTCATATGACTACTAAGCCTTTCAATAATGTCTACACGTTTTTCAGAGAAATTTTTGAACTGTTTCAGTGAGAAGGAGGAGAGAGCAAGAAGGATACAGGTGAGCTTGGAAAGCTATTAAAAATTAATTTTCAAGGTTTCTTTGGGAGATTTTTGTTATGTAAAAACTCTTATTTGCCTGTAATGAATAATTTTCCATGATAGGCCAAAATGTTTTTGGTCAAATTACATTCATGTGTTTTGTTGCTCTACCGGGGGAAGACTGTTGAAGAGTGAGGGAAGGAGTTGAGAAAGAGTTGTGCAAAGATACAGGAGTCTTAATATCGCCTTTGGTGTAGTCATCTATAAAATATTCTATGCGCATGCGTGTGTTTGAGTGTGTGTGTGTGTGTATGGAATAAAGAGATATCCTGTTCCAAAAAGTATTCTAGTTTTGTCAGTTGATGATGTACTTTTACGTATGAATGGCTGTTAGAAAAAAAAGTTCACAAACTTACAGATTTTCATTGTATTGTTTCGGACTTTTGCAGTTTTGGTCAATAGTGTGTCTCTCTTAATAGCATTTGATTAGCCGCAATGGGTGTATACTTTTTGGATTAATGTAGCAGTGTTTTAAGGAGCACAAAATCATCAAAATAAACAGCAGAGGCTGCGAGAACGGCATCAGTGATTATTTTTTTCAAGGCAGTATTATTGTATTTTTGTTAGATTTTTTTAAGTAACATATTGTTGAAAATTTTTGGATGACCATTTGGTGATGAAGACAAAAAACTGTTGCAATTGTTATTGTTGTTGTTATTATTCGGATGTGGTTCAAAATCTAATAATAGTTTCAGGTTACCTCTGTTCACATGAATACGTAAAATTTATAAAATGATCAGTATTAAATTTTTATTTATGGTCAATTTAGAAATATTGTCGGCATTTACCAATATAATTTAGTCAAAATAATTTTTTTTTTGTTTTTATTGTTTGGTTTAATCTATCGCCGTCGTCAAATTTTGAGCTCCTTCAAAGGGGGTTAAAAGTAATTCAATGTTTTGTTGACGTTTTTTATTAATGGATTTAATAATTTCTTTTTCGGTTTATTTGTCACATTATTTGATTCTTTTATCTATCCTCACTTAGTTTTATTCATACTTATTTTTACTGATCGCTTTTTTCAAAGTTGTGTTACAGGTTTTTATTTACTCAATCTTTTTTTTAACTGCTTTTATTCTTCAGTATGGTTTTAATGAAGAATTTTTTCAATGTATTTGGTTTTTTAGAAGAAAATTTTATTGGTAACTATTAAGAATAGGTTGTTAAAAGAAAAAAAGAAACCGATGCCGATAAGGAGGTTGAAGGAGTTGTCGAAGTACGAGTGCAGTGAGGGATTTTTTAGTGGAAGGAATGGAGGTTATTTGGTAAGAGATTTTTTTTTACTCTAAATCATGCAGATGATGATCTGAGTGTTTGATTGCTTATTGCATTTCTTGTTGGATATCAATGATTAAAAATCATTGTCTGATTAGTTTTTTACTACTTTTAAATCTAATCCAATTATTTCATTTGTTGTTGCAAAGTTGGAAAAGTTGTTTCCTTCCTTTTTGTCTGCTACATAACAGCAAAAAATTTTTTTATTGAATAGTTTGCTAATCAAGCATTGCTATACAAATACAATATCAACACCACATTTCGGAACATTTTATAATTTTGACTTGTCTCAAATGAATAACATGTTTTAATGATTTTATTTGAAGCTGCTGGGAAGAAGTCAACTTTTTTTGTGGATTTAAATTTTCTTCAAGAAATAATGAAAAAAGTCTTTGTTTGTAATTATAGCTTATTTGATTTATTTGCTTGAATATTGTGTCACCAGCGATGTTTAAAAATCAGTAAACACCAAAAAATGACGGTATGCGTGGATGGTGGTTCGGTGTTTTCATCAGTGCAGTTAGAAGGAAGGGAGAAAAAAATTATGAATCAACAATCATCGCCGGCATGCTTAATTTTACTGAACAATTCAGCAAACGCTGATATTCATTTTTATGCTTGAAAAGTGTCATTTTTTTTGAACCCCGTCTTCTTTTATATTAATGCTTTCGTCTAAAAAAAGAGAAGAGCTTCAGCGTAACTGATATTTTGATATAAGTGAGCAGCTGTAGAAAGTTAGTATTTTATATTACTAATTCTTCTATTTTCCCTGTCGTTTATCTAGCATACGTTTTCATAGGATCAAGAAATGAAAGCAGAGGAAAGAAGGGGTTTCGGATGGACGTCATTCTGAAGTTGGGAATATTTTTTCAGGTTAATGAAGAGGTTAGGAGTTTCGATTAGGAGATGTTGAGAAGGAAAGAGTATTTAAGTAGGTGTTGCTGATATGACCCGTATTGCGGTAGTTTTTTTATGAAGTTGCAAAAATTGGCAGAGAAAAAACTATAGACGGCTTTTGAGCTCTGGAAACCTCGCATAGAAAGTTTTTCTTTCACTTATTGTTTAACTTGTTATTTTTGCAATTTTTATTTTTGAAGTAAGTTCAGTGTTTTTGTTTTTCACTGTTTATTTGTTTGTGTTTTTGTGCAAGAAATGTTTTTGGCGTATGTATATCTTCGTCTTCCGATGTTCATATCATATGCAATTTTTTTACCGCACAGTTTTGCTTTTTGTTTATCGTTTTTTTATTCGTCTTAATTTTGTTTTCAGTCCTATTTTAAACTTTATTCTTTCGGTGTGCCCGACCTGTGGTCAATTAAGGCTTTTGTTGCTTCAAGAAGTTCGTTGTTCAAAAAAAAATCTGTACTCCCTATTACTCGTATACTTTTACGTTTATCTGTCATTGTTGTTGTCTTGCTATGTTTTTTTTTTCTTTAGCTTTTTTAGCACCATAATATTCGCCGCGACATGACAAAATAAAAAGAGACGTTTTTTATTTGGATTTTTCAAGAATATAAATCACCTCTTAAATGTGAGTGATATTTCTTACGATTCGGCTTCGCCGAAATGAAGCTTAATTCTGTGATGTTTGTGGTAAGAAGAAATGGGTTGGGTTTGTGTTTTCGCTTCATTTTTTTCCAGTTCTATATTTTCATAACGATTAACAATTATTTAATATTAACACTTGAATTTTGATGTATAAAGAAGCGGTGTATTTTTTGACTTTTTTGCTAGCTTTTTAACAGTCCTTTCGATTCGATTTCACGTATCAGAGAAATATTTGTGTAAATTTGTTTCCTAGATTCCTTTGACACTGGAGATTTATTAGAGAAACTAGTAGTGTTTAAAAAGTTTGAAATTTTGTCGTAGAGGTGATACATTTTTCCACTCATTTTGCCTCCTGTCTTAAACCAGATGGATACCTGGTCTGCTGAACATCGTCGTTCTTGAGCAATGTCAAGTTTTTATAATATGATAGAATTCTCGACCGCAGTAGTTGAGAAACTACTAAAAGTGTGTTACGATTTAATTTCTCTTTTTGGAACAGTTCATTAGTTTGCTGTCTAGATTAATTCCTACGGTCTAGATGTTGGGGAAGAATATAATAAAATTTTCAAATTTCACATCTATTTTGGTTTCAAGACTTCATCAGTTTCCATCTTTGGAACCGATCTTACGCGCAGTTTGCACAGTATTTTTTTACGTCAGCATATTCTAATCCTTCACTTCTGATTGATGTTTTCCTTCACTTCTGATTGATGTTCTCCTTATGACTCTGAACTTCTGATGTTGAAATTATTTATTTTAAAGATAGATGCTAGAGCAGTCTTGTGAATCGGCTTCGACAAAACGAGTAGGTGTCAATTAATTTTTGAAATGTCTGAGTTCTTTGGGTTTTGAAAAAGAAAGGACCTTATTTTGTAAATTACATATATTTAAAGAAGAAAATAGAAATTGGTAGATCAAGTTATAAAAACTCCAAAGGGATCAATCATAAAAGCTTCAGAATTTGAGGGTTAGCTGTTTTCTAATGAGAATATGGTTTCGGAAATGAGACCTCGTAACGGTTTATTAGTGTAGCTGGAATTGCGTGCATGAAGTTTAGCAGTCTATTAACTGCCGAGCGAGGATCGGCATTGCTTGAGAAGTGGTACCTATATTTGTTTTACTGAACGGATATTAGGGGAGTAGCTGGAGGAATTATTTACTTGCAATAATTGTCTGATCTGAATCTCTTTCAAGCGAGCAGATTGTGGAGGGGAGGCACAGAGAGTTTTTTTGTGGGTATTTTTGAACACTTTCACAATTTTCCTCGTCACTAGATGAGTTTTTTGTTTGCAGGACTTGTTTTAGAAAATGAATTGAGTATTTCAAAAAGTGTAGGAGTGTAAGAAGAAAAAGATACAGTATATTGATCGTAGTAAAGAAAACTGATTTTGGTGAACAATGATTAATTGGTGTCGTCATTTTACTACTATGCTGTTGGCGACATTTGTGTGGTTGTTTTTGTTTTCCGGCAGCAATTGTGTTTCATACCGCATTTTTTCTATTTGTAGGGTTTCCTTTTTCCTAATGCACCTTTTCCATGTCCAGTAGTAGAGGTATTTCTTTATTTTTCATTTAAAATTTTTCTTCGTTTTTGCATTTTTTTAACTCTAATTAATTTTTACATTATTCTACACGTTCTAATGTAACCTTTAAGGGGAAAACAATAGAAAGAAAAGCTATAAAGGAAGTTCAGTTGTAGTGGTGAGGTGCATGAAAATGCAGTAAAGCTTGTCAGGCGGTCTGTATGCTGAAGTAGCATAAGGTTATTATTTTGTATAGTTCTGCCACTTGTTTTAGTTATGCAGAACACAGAAATTATTTTGCTGCTTCTTATTTTATTATTATTTTATGCGTGCATACCAAAATATCTGCTTCTTTTTTCCAGAACAGTTGCGTTGTACCATGATTTTTTATCTTTATACTAAACTACTAAACTTTTTTAAATAAAGTTTTATCTCATTACCAATAGTTTGCTTTTGAGTAAAATGGTTATTTTGTGAAAATGGTGGAACATGATTAAAAATGAAGGGACTTGAGTAAGAATTACAAAGAAATTAGAAATGGATTAGTCAAATTGACACTCATTCAAGCAGTAGGTAGCTATGAGAACGAATGAGCTGCAAAATGTTCCCATTTAAGATAGGCTGTAGGCAGATAGATGCCGAGCAGGTACCAGCAAGATTTCGAAATCACTTTTATATATTACTGTTGGAAAAGTCTTCAAAGGCTCTGCAGTTTCACGACTTTCTTTCACCGTTACTTCTGCCTCAGTTCTTCTCTTTTGTCGTACATCCTCCAGAATCAGGAGCTGATGGATAGGAAAGGAGAGAGAAGGTGAAATTTTTTTTGGAGCTGTCATCTTCTGTAGCGTTCTTTATAGTGAACAGTAAGCCGTTGTCATATTGATGATAATAGAATATTTGAAAAAGAAAGATTTTCAGTAATAAATAGGCTCAGTTTGCATGTAGACAGCCTGTATTAATGGGGCCAGTTTTTACTCGATTTTCTTCACAAACTGACTATCCAGATGCATTAGTTTCTTCCGTTTATTATCGCCTCAATTTATTCAAAACAACTATTCATTTGCAGCCAACAGCGGAAGTCTTGTACTGTATTTACTAAAAGGTCCATAATTATCTTTTTAAAATATTGACACTATTCGATGGAATAGCTGTTATTTGCCACGTTATGTATTAGTGAAACTAAGAATGTAGTGTAAGGCAACAGTATAGTGGGTTTACAGTAAAGGTAGTTATAATTTTTCACCATTGCTTTTCTAAATATGATAGATATTCCTGTTAAGTAAGAGCTGTATACTGAGAAAAGTGATTTCAGTTTTTCATTCATGTTTTACTTTTTTGCTTCAATTGTTATTATTTACCTAAATTTAAGTCTTATTTGTGTAGTTGTTTTTTAGCTTATTTGTTTTGTACATGTTCGCTTTTTATTTTTCGCCACTTTAATGCTTTGATTTCATCGGCCTCTTTGTTTTACTATTACTTAACAGTCGTTATACATTTTTTTTTCCTTAAAAAACGGGACATTTTTTATGTGCTATGGCAGATGCTTATTTTTTATATAGTTTTTTGCTGGTTATAATTATAGAATTGTAGTAAAAGCAAAACGCTCTCATAATTTATGCATGCTTAGAAACGGTAATATTTCTATGAAATATTGATTTTCATGTGGGATTTGTAGAGGGAAACGGACCTGGTTTAGTGATCAGAATTTTCTAACTTTTTAACTCGCAAGTAGAAGAACGTCGTCATACGAACTCTGTTTAAAGCTTCTTTTTTTTTCGGGTTCATCAATAAATTTTCAGTTGTATTGTTCCGGGGTCGAGAGGTGTTTGGTGAAAACCATTCTTCGCTGTTGCAAAGAAGATTTGGCTTCGGCCGCTGACCAGGCACATTTTCTGTTGTACTTGTCAGTTACTTTCTTAGAATAGTTAATTGGAAGAAGCAGAAAGTTTGACGACTAACAATCAAGGTGGCGACTTTTCGGGCTTTGCACCCGAAAAGAGCTAGTCAAGTAGGCCATGGCGTTAATGATGGATAGTTTGAGTGGAAGTGCTGCTTTGAAAGCTGATGGTGCTACAGCAATATGGTAGGTTTTTCTTCATTCTGTTGTTAGTTTTTTTTTTTTTTTTT